>SJYT01073501.1:0-21116 GCA_006410635.1 Cephalophus harveyi | reverse complement strand
CGGCCGATCCAGCTCCCCGCGCAGCGCGCACCGAGCGCGAGCGTGCGGCGCGCCGCCGCTTCTCCGCGCGCCACCGGGCCCCGCGCAGCCCGCGCTGCCCTGAGCCCAGAGGGTCCCACCTGCCGCCGCCGTGCGCGCCAAGCAGCGCGGCCTGCGCGCCCAGCCCACGCAGGCTGCGGGCAGCCCCCGGCCGCGCGCCGCGAGCGGGAGGAGGCGCGGGCCCCCGCGAGCTCGCCGCCCCGCAGCCGCCCCGGCCCGGCTCCGGGGGCGGCCGAGGCCGGGGCTTCCTCTCAGCCCACCGCCCAGACGCGGGGTGCCGAGGCCGCGGGGCCGAGAGCCAGGAGTCGCCCGGCGGGGACTCACCAGCGGCAGCCCAGGGCCGAGGGGACCGGGCCGGGCAGCCGCCGCCGGGCCTCGCCGCCCCCGCCGCTCCCGCCGCCTGGTGGGCGCGAGGCTCGGCACAGCCCCGCGGGGCGGCCTGGACCCGCGTCTGCAAAGGAGAAAACGCGTCTCACGCATGCTAGGAACCCAGCGCTATGCAGAGAGGGCATTATAAGAAAAGGAGACTACACACCCATGATAGCCCTGTGAACACAAAAGGAAAAAATAATAAAATGGAAAAACATAATTTTACGTCAAACAAAACTTCAACGAATCAAATCTTACAACATAAAAATATAATCTGTCCTGACCAAGTGAGGTATATTTCAGAAATGCAAGGTTAGTTTATGATTTAAAAGGCCAATCAGTATAGTTCACCATACTTTTACATCTAATTTCAAAAAACCGTAAGCATCTCAATAGATGTAGTAAAATCATTTTCAAAAGTCCAACTTCCATTCCTCATAATAACTCTCAGTTCAGTTCAGTTCAGTCGCTCAGTCGTGTTCAACTCTTTGTGACCCCATGAATCGCAGCACGCCAGGCCTCCCTGTCCATCACCATCTCCCGGAGTTCACTCAGACTCACGTCCATCGAGTCCGCGATGCCATCCAGCCATCTCATCCTCTGTCGTCCCCTTCTCCTCCTGCCCCCAATCCCTCCCAGCATCAGAGTCTTTTCCAATAAGTCAGCTCTTCACCAAAGTACTGGAGTTTCAGCTTTAGCATCATTCCTTCCAAAGAAATCCCAGGGTTGATTTCCTTTAGAATGGACTGGTTGGATCTCCTTGCAGTCCAAGGGACTCTCAAGAGTCTTCTCCAACACCACAGTTCAAAAGCATCAATTCTTCAGAAAACCAGAAATAGAAGGAACTTCCTCAGTCCATAGAGGATCTCTCTGATAAACCTACTGTTCGTATTACAATTAGTGGTGGAAGGCTCAATGTTTTCCCCCTAAGATCAAGATCAAGACAAGGATGTCCGTTCTTATAACTTCTCATTTCTTTGGAGGTTCTAGTAACTGCAACAAGGTAAGAGAAATAAATTACATTGCAATAAACCCAGGATTAACCAGAGAACATTTACCTGAACTCCCAGTTGACTGTAATGTCTTTCTAGTTTACCTCCAATGTTAGAAGCAACAAGCTAAAATAGTAACAGCTCCCATTCCCCTGAAAGCCGACCACAAGCTTGACATGAATTGCCGCCTTGAACATGCTACCTAGAAGCTTCATTAAAGCCACAAAAGTAACAGAATAACCTTAGTAACCTCATTTCACTGATGAGGAAAATGTGACTCACACATGTGGAGTGACTTGTCTGAGGTGTTTACTGAATCGTAATGGTGGGGATTCCAGTTTAGATCCATCTGGTTTTAAAGTCCTCACTGAAAGCAAGAATTTTTTTCAATAAAGAAGCTTCCAAGGAATGACCCAAAATCAAATGGTTTCTGCCAAATCTACCCACAAAAGTCTAAGCTCCTGGTTAATATTTTAAATCCTGGATCACTATTCAACTTCACGCCTGCAGTAACTCCTGCCTAATAAAATGGCTGTCTGGAGTCTTACCAGGAGGAAGGCTGCCACCGAGTGTGGGCTAAGAGAGAAAGACGGCACACTGGAATCTGAGGCCGTCTGTGTTGGTTGGGATTCTCCAGAGAAATAGAACCGATAGGCTGGACAGATAGAGAAAACGAGAGAGAGGAAGAGAAGGGGAGGGAAAGGGGCAGAGGAGGGGAGGAGAGAAGAGAGTTTTAAGGAATTAGTTCACCTGACTACAGGTGCTGTCGAGTTCGAGATTTACAAGGCAGGCTGGCAGAGGAGAGACTCTGGCAGGAGCTCAGGCTGCAGCTGGGCTCCAGAGGCAGAATTCCTTCCTACCCAGGGGACAGGCGTGTTGTGCGCCAAGCCGCTTCAGTCGTGTCCGACTCTTTGCGACCCATGGACTGGAGCCCACCAGGCTCCTCTGTCCACGGGATTCTCCAGGCATGAACACTGGAGTGGGTTGCCATGCCCTTCTCCAGGGGATCTTCCCGGCCCAGGGACTGAACCCACATCTCTTGAGTCTCCTGCATTGGCAGGAGGGTTCTTTACCACTGGCACCACCTGGGAAGCCGGGGGCACGTGAGCCTTTCAAGCGATTGGATGAGACCCACACACATTGTGAAGAGTGCAGAAAGTGAAGAGGAATCAAAGAGTCTCTGGGAGAAGATGAAAGAGGAGAGTGAAAAGGCTGGCTTGAAATTCAACATTCAAAAAACTAAGATCATGGCATCCGGTCCCATCACTTCATGGCAAATAGAAAGGAATAAAGTGAAAGCAGTGGGATTTTCTTGGGCTCCAAAATCACTGCAGATGGTGACTGTACCCATGAAATGCAAAGACATTTGCTTCTTGGAAGAAAGTTATGACAAACCTAAATAGCATATTAAAAGCAGAGACATCACTTTGCCAACAAAGGTCCGTATAGTCAAAGCTACGGTTTTTCCAGTAGTCAAGTACAGATGTGAGAGTTGGACCATAAAGAAGGCAAAGAGCCAAAGAACTGATGCTTTCAAACTGTGGTGCTGGGGAAACTCTTGAGAGCCCCTTGGCCTGTAAGGAGAGCCAACCAGTCCGTCCCAAAGGAGATCAGCCCCGAATATTCCCTGGGAGGACTGATCCTTAAGCCAAAACTCCAATTCTTTGGCCACCTGAGCGAAGAGCCAACTCACTAGAAAAGACCGATACTGGGAAAGATTGAAGGCAGGAGGAGAAGGGGGTGGCAGCGGATGAGAGGGTTAGATGGCATCACTGACTCAATGGATGTTAATCTGAGCAAACTCTGGGAGATAGCAGAGGACAAGAAGCCTGGGGTTCTACCGTCCACAGGGCCACAAAGAGTCAGACTCGACTCAGCGACTGAACAACTGTGCTATCTACCAAAGCCTACGGACTGAAATAACTCTCATAGCAAAACCTAGGTTCATTTTCAACTGTTAAGTAGGTAGAACAGGGAAAAGGAGTCCAAAACGGTGCTGGCTACAGACAAGGGAGGGAAAAGCCCACGAAAATGAAACAGAAGAAGGTCCGAGGACCGGAGTGAGGACCTCAGGTTAAACAAGCAACATTCCTGGCTGGCCCAATTCACACAGGACAGGCCCGGGGAGAGAGAAACATGCAAATAGAAGCGCCAGAGCCAGCTCCCCCTCTCTCCCTCTCTCCCACGCGCGGGCGCTCTTCTCCTCGTGTCTTTAGATCGACGCGCCCTCCCGCCTTGAAGATGGATTTAAAACAGAGCTGTGACACTGAGCTGTGGCACTGATTTGTCTAAGAGCTATAACACGGTCTATCCAAGACCTGAGAGCTGCGACACGCCGAGGGGGCTTTAATGTCCGTCACGCCAAATCTTTGTTGTGACGAGACAAAGAACCGAGGAACACACACTCGCGTGACACACCGAACAACTAAGCACCGCGGCTCGGCCGAGGTGCCACATAAAAGTAACTGCCGCAGTCATCCTCAGAAAGCCAGCGGGCCGTAGAGCAGGGGGTCTCACACCTTAGCCTGCTTGGGAACCACCTGGCGGGCTTGTGAAAACACACACCTAATAACTCTTCCACATTTTTACATCTCTTGAATCTGTTCAAGACAGACATTCAGACAGCGCTGCTGGAGGGGGAAATGGGCCGCTCCATAAAGTCGGAAATTCCCCACGAGCTGGGGGAGTCCAAGCTGCAGGACTTTGGGTATGAATTTCATAGAGAGGATTCAGGGAGCAGCTAGACATGCCCTTCACCCCGTGAAGTTCTAGGAAACCCCGAATCCCATCCCCAGTTCCTGGATGAAGCTTAAAAGGAAGAAACAAACTTTAAAGAAATTAAAGGTGCCATTGTTAGTATAATCACTATGATCACGAGCTGGGGGAGTCCAAGCTGCAGGACTTTGGGTATGAATTTCATAGAGAGGATTCAGGGAGCAGCTAGACACGCCCTTCACCCCGTGGAGTTCTAGGGAACCCCGAATCCCATCCCCAGTTCCTGGGAGAAGCTTAAAAGGAAGAAACAAACTTTAAAGAAGTAGAAGGTGCCACTGTTAGTATAATCACTATACATATCCATTATAAAAATAATACTCATCGCGCTCATGCATCTTTCATGCAGAAATGCAGAAATCCAAAACCAGGTCATTAAAGTAAGGGCTCAGTAAGTAAGTGAATAAACAAACAAACAAATAAAAGTGTACAGCTTCAGCAAAACTATTCCAACTTGTATAATCTGGGACTGAATGCCACGTGTACTTCTGCCAAGCCTTGGCGGGGCCCCTGGCAGGGAGCTGCTTGCGTTCCACCAGGAAAAGCTGCTCTGGGCGCAGGAAGCCAGGAGTGCTGCTGGCTGGTCGCTCAGTTGCTACGCTGTGAGCAGCCCTTCTGAGCCCATGGCCTGCAGCCCGCCGGGTCCCTCTGTCCGTGGGATTTCCCAAGCAAGCGCACTAGAGCGGGTAGCCGTTGCCTTCGCCAGGGGGTCTTCCTCACCCGGGGATCAGACCTGGGCCTCCCGCACTGCAGGCAGATTCTTGACTGAGCCAGCAAGGAGGCCCCAGTCTCAGTGGGGCCTGACTAGGGCGGCTGGACGGCAGCGCGCTTCAGGGCGGGCTCGCACGGCGTGAGGAAAATACGGGCCACTGGCACGGCTCAAAGGCAGCTGCCCACCGCGACTCTCCACCTGGCCCCACCTGGCCCTCAGCCAGGGTTACTGCTGGAAACACGGCCAGCTTCTGCAGCAAAACGGAACTACACGTCTTCCCCATGAGGCTCTGATTCCCATTGTATCCAATGATCAAAGACTCAAAAATCAACTCTAAGACCCACACTCTCTTATTATTAATGAATGGACATTTCCTGAAACTTGGAGGCAGAAGATCCGAGTTGAAGAACAGGCTCTGCTCCTGGAGGAATCTGTGATTTGGAGAGGCCGAGTCACGCATTTGAGCCTTCGTTTCTCCGTCAGGAAGTAGGGCTGGCACTGCCGTCTGCGTGCCCCACAGGGGGCTTCGCAAGGCGTTAGCGAGACGGAACGCCTCACACTGCCCAACGCCCACGTGGCATGCGATCCATCTTCAGACCCAGCTGGCACGGGTGATGGAACAGGTCACAAAGGTAAAACCATGGCATAAAGCGTTCATGACCATTCCTCTATCTCACTTTCAGTGGCCGAGTGAATGGGGAAAGCAAGGACTCTGAATTGCTGTGTGGGGGGGAGACACAGGGAGACCCTGCAGGCTGGGGGTGTCACTCCTGGCCCGGGGGGCTGGGCGCCCCGCCAGCCTGCGCTCTGCAGCACCTCTGGGGGCACAGAGGGCGTCGCTGGCGTCCTCCTTCACCCACATGTGCCCACCCAGCGTGGGCAGTGAGTTCTGCCGGCCGATCGTCTTGCTCTTGTTTCTTTACGTCTAGAGAAGGAAATGGCAACCCACTCCAGTGTTCTTGCCTGGAGAATCCCAGGGACGGCAGAGCCTGGTGGGCTGCCGTCTATGCAGTCGCACAGAGTCGGACACGACTGAAGCGACGCAGCAGCAGCAGCACGCTCAGGGAGTGCTTGATCCGGCAGCTGCGGGGCCTGTGACGCGCTCCCGCTGTTTGCTGCTGCTGCCGCTCCGCTCCGCCCACTGCAGTTCCTGGTCATCTTCCAGGTGGAAAGGCTGTGCTCAGATGGCCACCCCCGGAGAGCGCGTGGCCACCAGGGTCGCTGCTCCCGGCCCCGGTCCCCAGAGCTGCAGCTCTCCCGCCTGGAAAGGAGAAGGCTGATGCCCTGTGTCTTCAAGCCTAGGGTCATGTTTATACTCAAGGACCTACGAAAAGTTGGTCCTCAGAAAGGATCATTCCAAAAGAAAGGATCCTGATTAATCAGAGCAACAGTCAAAGACTTCACTGAGAGCCCCGTGAGGCCTGATTTATGAGCTACAGGAGAGACGTCGTCCATCTGACCATGAGAAGCAAAGAACCTGGGGAGCGCGGGAGTGCTTGCTTGGGCTGGGCCAAGAAGCAGAAAATATCTAGATGGAAACACACAGCCGTCGGAACTTGGCGTTTCTAATGGATCTAATGGCTCGTTTATATTCAATCCACTGACTCCTAATGAGGAAACAAGCAGTGAATTCCAGGGAGCGAGGTCGCTTGTCTTTTAGAATGGTTCAAGGACTTCCAGATGGCATGTTGAAAGGTAGACAGTGGAAGCAGGCCTGGGGGTGGGAGAAAACAAGTGCGCTGGGAAGCCAAATGAGATGCCCCACAGCGAGGCTGGAGTCCCTAGCAGCCGCAGAAAAACAAAACAAGCCCTCGTGATCTGCTGGGTTGAGAAAACAGCCAGGTCACAGGACTCACTCCTGCAAGCCCTGGAGCAATCAGCCGCTGGAAAACGTGCTGAAACCGGGCGGGAGCAGGCTGGTGACACGGAAAGGCCAGCTGGGAGGAGTGAGGGATGCGCCCACCATCTTCCCGTTGAGCACTTAACTGAAGAGAAGGAACATCTGAGTTGGGGAGGGACAGCGGCCTTCGACAGTGCACTCCTGCTCAGCACACACCCTTACCCAAGCAGCGCGCCGTCCGCCTCCCCGGGCCTGGGAGAGGGGATCACGTTCAGAGAGGCTGCAGGTGAGATGCAGAGGAGGGCACACGGGCTGTGGGCGCCGACACCCTGCGTCCAGATCCCAGATCCCAGCAGCGCCACGTCTAGCTATGTGGTGCTGAGGGCGGCTCTCAGCTCTAATTGACCTCCTCTGTGAGGCGGTCAGGGGACACCCACCTTGCAGAGCACTGACGACAGCCTCGCGCTCCGAGACTTGGCTGTCTGCACCCTCGCCGGTCCCCGGTCGCTCTCTCAGCTGATCTCGGGGCCCCGCTTCCCTGTGGGCACTGAAGACAGGGCTGTGACTCTCTCCTCCTGCCCTACTGATGCCCAGCGTGGCCCCCGGCAGGCGTCCTTAGACCATCGCTTCCTAACCACCCCCGAGGCCCCAAATCCCCCACCCAGAGCCCCAGAGGCCCCTTTCTGCAGCTAAAGGAGTTTCCCCAGGAGCCACCTCCCAGCCTCAAACCTCTGACACCTGGCTGGTCTTGAGACAGCTCCCTCTTCCTCCCTGCCTCCCTTCTTCATCATCTTCTTGTGCAAAGTGATGACTGATTTGCATTGCCCTCTGAGCTTTGATTTTATTTTACTCCCAAAGACACACTCATCACCTCATTCTTTACCTCCAAATCCTTCACTCAGGGCCCTGGGTGCCCTCAGCCATGCTCCACTCCCTCCCCTAGACACGATCTGAAAGGTGGCAACTGTGCTGGACCTTTGACTTGCAAATGTGAAGTAGGGAGAGGTGGTTCATTCTCTCCAGTGAGGCCCTGGACATCTGCCTGCCCCAGCCCCAGGCCTGCTCCACAAGCCCCACTTACCACCCCGCGGGCACGCCCACACCCCTGCTAGGCATCTTCTGTTTAAGTTACCAGAATGGGTCTCTGTTGCTCCCACGTGAGTGAGAGCGGGCAAGACACCCAGGACAACACGGAGCTCAGGGCCACGGGCCACAGGGCACCCTGTCTGAGGCTGTCCCAGGCGTCACAGTGAGAAATGACGGCTGCCTGAGCCGAAGCAGCAGCAGCTGACTGTGCTGAGAAGGGGTTGGACCAAAGGCTATTAAGAAGGCCAGGAAAGGGACTTCCCTGATGGTACAGTGGTTAGGGCCACTTCCAATAAAGGGAATTTGGATTCGATCCCTGCTTGGGAAAATAACATACTACGTGCTGTGTGGCTCAACCAAAAGAAAAAAAAGATAAACAGTCTTTTACAAAACCAATTAAAAACGAAAACATAAAGAAGGCAATCAGGAAGGGACTGGTGTGGAAGATGAGCCACCGCCAGGCTCCCGGTCAGGCTTCTAGACGGAGCTGAGCAAAGGAAGCAAGGGTGAAGTGTGAAAACCTCACCTGCCACTTGCTCTGGCCTCCAAGTCCGTGTGAATCCAGTTTCTCTCCCTAGATTTGCAGGTTTAAGGCCCAAGCGAGGAAAGTCTTGTTAAACGCAGGTCTGCTCTGATGCCAGGGTCCAGGAGCCAGAAAGGCTCACTGATGTCCAGGGATGTTTTCTTCCTTGCTGTCTGCCTAAAACTAGAAGACTTCTCTGGGTCTGGGGGACTACCCAGTTCCCAGGCGCACGAGCGGCACAGGGCATCTGGGAAGACACAGAACATGCGATGAAGCAGACAGCACCTATTGCTTCAGCCACTGACCAGACCAAGGGGAAGCTGCTGACGCTGGAGGTGCTTAACAGGTGGGACCGGACAAGGTCACCCTGGTAATGACTGTGCGCCCCCTCTTCAGAGCGACAGTGAAGACCACAGAAGATGGAGGCGTGTGACTCAGGGTGAGCCTGGGCGTCCCCCACAGCGACAGCTGGGAAGTGGTCTTTGGGTGACCAGTGCTAAGTCACTTCAGTCATGTCCGACCCCATGGACCGTAGCCCGCCAGGCTCCTCTGTCCATGGGATTCTCCAGGCAAGAATACTGGAGTGCGTTGCCATTTCCTCCTCCAGGGGATCTTCCCGACCCAGAGATCGACCGAACCCGCGCTGCTTACACCTCCTGCACTGGCAGGTGGGTTCTTTACCACTGGTACCGCCTGGGTGACCAGGGGCCAGCCTAAAAATGAGCTGCCGATGGATCCTGTAATACTGAGACCAAGAAGACCCCCAGATCACATCATCGTCTGAACGATGGGGCTAAGTGAGACTGTCAACCAGGAGGAGGACAGCATTTGCAAGGCCAGGCTTCTGCACCCTCAGATCTCATGGCAGACGCCCACTCGCCTGGCCTGTGACACCGGGGCGCTCGCGTCAGCTTTCCCAGACTCAGCCTTCTCTCCTGCGGGCTGCGGATGCACACAGTGTTGGCAGAGTGCTGACGAATGCTAAAGGCTCAGTGGACTGGAGCTTCGGTTTCCCATCTCTCTCTCTCTCTTTCCTTCTTCTCCAGAAGTGAGGCATTGCCCCGCAACCTGCATCCCCCACACACAGTAGCAAAAATCCAAGGAGGTGGCATCCTCCTCCTGCCGGTGGCCAGCTGGGCTTACGCAGCTGTCGCCTCCCCAGGACCGAGCCCCTCACCTCCTAACTTGTGCTGAAAAGAGAGGACGTGTGGGGCCACTTCTTATAAAACCACACGGAACTGAAAGCTCTCTACCGCCTGGCTCTCCACAGTCCGTGCTCACGCAGCTGGGTGGTCTCAAGGCCTCAGGAGTTCCCCAGAGGCTTTCACGAACAGACAATGGCAAGGACTGTCTTCACAGGTTAGTGTTATTACCCAGATATCCTGGTGATAAAGTCAGCTTCAGAGTCTAAACTGCAATGTACTTCAGGTTCGACCACACAGTATGAAAGAAAAAGTCTTGGACGCTCTGGGAAAACATCACTTCTGATAAAGCTAGCAAATAGTCCCAACAACATTAATGGATATTTTTATTATGTACAACTGACAATGAGAGACAAAAATCGCATCCCTCTTTTCCTGTTCTTAGTATTTTTAAATGTACAAAACATCATAAAATTCATAAACTGCCCCTAATTATGACTCCATTGCCATCAGTCTTGTTCACTGATGACGTTTCTGTTCCCATTAAAGCACTCTTCCAAGACTTCTCCACGTGAGCTCCCTGAACTCACAGCTGGCAATTTCTGCTGTCTGCTTCCCCTTCGGAGCTCCGCGACACACTCTGGAATTCGGTCTCGGTTAGTCTGTCCTGAGAAGCCTGGTGAATAGCGTCTGGGAGATCCCCAGCGAGGCCACGGCTCCGCCGCCTTAACGCGAGCATCGGCGCTCGCCCGGCTCAGAGGAGGGCGGTGCCGCGGCTCTCCGGTTCTAACGCCAGCGGGTCCCAGTTTACAGGGCAATCCAGCACAACACGCCAGCGAAACCGAGCGGCAGCGGCAGCGCGGCCGAGGGTCAGCCTGCTCGGGCTTTGCCTGACGTCACGAACGTCCTTCCGACACCAGGTCTCTGATCGGTTGATACCAACCGGGTCCAACAATCCAACTCAATTCTGACGCTAACAACCCAAAACTGATGCTGATCCCACGTGTCACGGGATGTCAAGGGACATCCCACAAGACTGTCCCCGCATAGATGCCAGCTGCCAGTGAAGTCCCCAGACCCACCCTCGACCTGGCTAACGGCAGATCAGGGTCCCCCCGACACCCTCAAACAATTTCATTTAAAAAGATACAGATGGATCACTGCCCAGAAGAGAGGCATAGGCAAGGCGTGGGGTGGAGGCTGTGCTGAGCTCCCTCACCTTCTCTGCGGGTGCCGCCTTCCCTGTACCCGGATGTGTTCTCCAACCCAGACGCTCTTTTAACCTCATTTCTTCAGAGTTTTTAATCCAACTTATTTTTTTTTATGTGGGTATGATTGATCAAATTGTGGTCATCGCTGATTGAAGTTAGCCCCCAGACCCTCTCCCCTACTCAAAGGTCAGAAGGTGAGTTTAGGAATTTACTCCTATAATCACGTGGTTGATTCCTCTGGCAACCAGTCACCATCCTGCAGCTCTCTGGAGCCAAGAATCAATTAATTAGCATAAACTCAGGGGTGGACAAAAGGGGCTAGTTATGAATAATAAGATACTCCTACCACCAAGGGGCTTCCCTCGTAGCTTAGACGGTAAAGCATCTGCCTGCAGTGTGGGAGACCTGAGTTCGATCCCTGGGTTGGGAAGATCCCCTGGAGGAGGGCATGGCAACCTACTTCAGTATTCTTGCCTGGAGAATCCCCACGGACAGAGGAGCCTGGCGGGCTGCAGTCCATGAGGTTGCAAAGAGCTGGACACAAAAGACTGACTAAGCGGCCCTGCCACTAAGGAGTCTCTAAGGTTTTAGGAGCTCTGTGCCAGGAACCAGGGACAAAGGTCAAGTCTATTTTTGACTGTAAACACAGAGTCAGGCTGGAATACCTACACTGTCAGGTACCACCTGAGCAAAGTACTCTCTGTGACCATCGGCTTCCTGGTCTGTAAACACTCCCAAAAGAAGAAAAGTGTTAGTCACTCGGAGGTGAACCGCTCCGACTCCAAGGCTGTGAAGCCTGCCACGGCTCCTCTGTCCATGGACTCCCCAGCAAGAATGCTGGAGCGGGCAGCCATTCCCTTCTCTACAGTATCTTCCTGATCCAGGGACCAACCTGGGTCCACTGCCTTGCAGGCAGATACTCTACCACCTGAGCCCCCAAAGAAGCCCACACACCCCCAAGACATCCTCACACGTAAGGGTAGGGTAGGTTGTGAGCTTCAGGAAGAAAATGTGAAAATGCCAAACAAGTACAAGTTAAAACTCCCCACGATGACGTTCTGCCTCACACCCCGCGCTGTGATGCGCGGCACTGTGCTTAGTCCCTCAGTCATGACCGACTTTTTGCAGCCCGCCAGACTCTTGTATCCACGGGGACTCTCCAGGCATGCCCTTCTCCAGGCATGCCCTTCTCCAGGGGATCTTCCCAACCCAGGGGTCAGACCCAGGTCTCCCACACTGCAGGCAGATTCTTTACTGTCTGAGCCTCCAGGGAAGCCCACTCCCCATAGTGTGACTAAAATCGGACCCATCCAGATTTCTCCTCCAAAGCCATAAGTGTAGATTGCCACACCCCCTAAAAAGAATTGTTTGTTAGTTTCTGTAAAGTTAAAGATACGTCTACCCCATGACTCAGCAATTCCATGCACAGGTATTTACCACAAGAAATAAATACCTGTTATCTACAAAAGAGAACTGTACTTAAACGTTCACTGTAACTTTCTTCCTAATAGAAAAAAAAAAAAAATTTGGAAGTAACAGGTAATTGAATAAGTGAGTTCTGGTATAATAAAAATGGATATAAAAATCCAAATAGATGAATCTTAAATTTTTAAGAAGCCAGACATAAAAAGATACATACCTTATGAGTCCAGAATAATCGAAACTAATCTCTACGGACAATCTCTATAAACACAGTGGTTGGTGGTTGAGTGGAGGAGGTAGAGGGAGCTCTTTTGAAAATTGAAAATGTTCTACCCTTTGTTATAGGTGATAGTGACAGAAATGCATTTGACGATCCAAATTCTCCAAACTGAAAGCTCAAAATCTTCCGTTTTACTGTATATTGGCTGTGCCTCAATTTAAAGAAATCTTTTACAGCTCTGTCTACGATGATCGTGGACCTAGGAACTGAGTGGAGTTCTTTCTCTGGGTGGGAAGAGGGCGTGCTCAGTCAATAAGTCGTGTCTGACATCTTTGTGGCCTCAGGACTAGAGCCCAGCACTCCTCTGTCCGTGGGAACTTTCCAGACAAGAAGACTAGAGAGGGGTGCCATTTCCTTCTCCAGGGGATCTTCCCAGCCCAGGGATCAAACCCACACCTCTTGACCTCCTGCACTGGCAGGCTGATCCTTTACCACTAGCACGACCTGGGAAGCCTAGGGAGAGGGGGACTGGGCTATCAAGGGCAAAGTGGGGCCCATGTCCAACCCTATATCCCCAACCCTCAGTCCCAGAGTTGAGTTCTTGGCCAGAGACTTGCTAAGGGTGTGTTCCCATGCAGACCCTGGATAGGGCGCCTTGGGCGCCTCCAGCGCTTACTTCCCTCTGGATCCAAATCCCGTACAGCTTTACCAAGTGTGCACGAGCCCCTCCTTGTGAGATAAGGAAGTGATTTCCATTCAGAGATTTTGTTTTCTTGGGCTCCAAAATCACTGCAGATGGTGACCGCAGCCATAAAATTAAAAGACGCTTGCTCCTTGGAAGGAAAGCTATGGTAAACCTAGACAGCATATTAAAAAGCAGAAACATCACTTTGCCAGCAAAGGTCGGTCTGGTCAAAGCTATGGTCTTTCTAGTAGCCATGTATGGATGTGAGTTGGACCGTAAAGGAGGCTGAGCACTGAAGAATTTCGGTGCTAGGGAAGACTCTTGTCCCTTGGACAGCAAAGAGATCAAACCAGTCAATCCTAAAGGAAATCAGCTCTGAATATTCATTGTAAGGACTGATGCTAAAGCTGGAGCTCCAATGCTTGGTTACCTGATGCGAAGGGCTTACTCACTGGAAGAGACCCTGATGCTGGGAAAGATTGGAGGCAAGAGGAGAAAAGGGCAACAGAGGATGAGATGGTTGGAAAGCATCACGGAGTCGACGGACGTGAGCTTGTACAAACTCCGTGTCCGTGTCCACAGAGTCGGACGTGACGTGGCAACTGGACGACAGTCCTGCCTGAGTGGGTGTGAGGGTCACCGGCCGATTCTGACTCTGTGAACAGCACAGCAATCCTGGATACAGACTTCAAAAGAAGGTGGGTGGCGGAGGGGCAGGCCACTCCCTCTCTCCCCCTTTGCTGCTGCTCATCAGTCGCCCTGGCCTCTTCTCATGCCCCGCACTCCCAGGAAGCAGTACCTAGCGAGGACATCCACCACCTTGCTGTGCTCAAGGCTTCTTTTGTTCGACTAGTTTTCATTTTTACTTTTAATACAGTTT
This sequence comes from Cephalophus harveyi, assembly GCA_006410635.1. Lineage (NCBI taxonomy): Eukaryota > Metazoa > Chordata > Mammalia > Artiodactyla > Bovidae > Cephalophus > Cephalophus harveyi. The sequence continues at coordinate 7,223 of SJYT01073501.1, read as the reverse complement.
CCAGTTATGTGCTGGAATCAATGCCTGTAGTCTTGTGAGAGCTGGTTATTCAATTTTCAGGTAGTTTAAGAGCTCGTCATTAAACAAGACCATCGAGTAAATAAATTATACAGTAAAATGAACAAACATTCAAAGCCTCGCATGGCCTCATCGATACTTTCCGCCTCACTCTCGCCTCTGCTCTTGGGGTCACTCAGCGCACAGGCAGCAATGGCTGTCGCGTGCCTCTTCCTAGCACTGCGATCAGTAGCATCCTGTCGGTAGACTGACATCACCCACCGTGGGAGTATTTACTCTACGGAAATTGGCAAATGCTACAAATAAGTGCTGTCCTGCTGAAAAGCTGCTTCTAACCGTTTACCTGCTAGCCACGCCGTGGCCCCAGAGCCCTGTGCACGGCAGGGACTGTCGGGCTTTACGTTGCAGGCTGGTGTGGCCTCTTCTGTCTCTGAATGACCCTGTAGCTGTCGTGTGGCATCTGGGCTGTCAGGAGGCGGTACACGAAGCAGGCTGTTCAGCTGGCAGTCAGGGCACACGTCAGAGGGTAATCAGGCAGCCCTGGGGTCAGCCGCAGCCACGGGGCTGGGGGGAAGTGGGCAGATGAGGACGATGCTGGCAAGTGGGCACGGCAGGGCTCGTGCCAACCCAGGAAGGGCTGAAGGGAAACTAGAGCCCCGTCCGCTCCGAGGTTCTGAACTGAGCCGTGGGTAGATGCTGTTGTCATAGAGGGAGATTAGACTGGGGACCAGGACTGAGAAGAGAGGGGTCCCTTTGAGGCAGGAGGTAGATGGGCTCCAGGTTAGGCATTCACAGCTGGCCTCCTGTTTGCACTTCCTGAGAGAAGAGCTAGGTGGGCTCCAGTCCAGGCATTTACAGTCAGCCTTCTGCTTCCCTCCAGAATGGAAGTAACAGCAGAAACAGGGTAAAGAGCTAGGCTTCGTCTCTTGTAAACATCTTAAGATAATAGTCATGGCAAGGACAAAGGGGGCGAAACCCTGTTTGAGTAAAGCATTAAGTCTTACACACACACGTGCATGCACGCACGCACGCACGCACACGCACACACACACACACGCCTACACACACACGTTTGGGACAAGGAAGACACATGTGCAGAAAGACTCCTTGGGGTCAAAAGTCAGGGGATAAAGTCAGGCCCTAACGAGCCTTGCCCGTCCCGGAAGCCTTCACTTCGAGACCCATTTTGGCTGAGGGGTGTGTGCCACCTCAGGGAGGGCACTGCGACAAACAGCCAGGGGGTTACCGAGCAAGACGATTAGCCTGAGGGAAGACAAAGGCCCGGAGACCTGACCCCTGACAAAGGCTTGAGGCCACAAAGGCGCGACTCGCTCTGAGTCCCCCCGAGGCCCTCCCACACGCACTTTTCTTTTCCATAAACTTTCTGCTTTACCCTCAGCTTCTGCCTCCTCGCCTGGACTCATCCTTGACCCAGCAGGCAAGGACTAGGGCCTCAGACACTGCCTGTTGGCTGGCCTTGGTCCCGGTGGTCCAGGAGTTAGAACCCCCGTTTCAGAAGACCGAGGTCTTGCTTCCAGCTACCGCCTGCTGCTTCTTGCTGTAAACTGCCTGCTTGCTACTGCATGCATCCAATCACCTCTGAGCTGTCAAAACAGAACTACTGACATCTCACTCCGGTATTCTCGCCTGAGAAGCCCATGGACAGGGGAGCTGGCAGCCCAGTCTATGGAGGCGCAAAGAGCCGGACACGGCTGACTAACTCAGAGCAGCAGAAACAGAAACGCGCGGCACCCGTGACCCTGAACCCGGGTGTCAGCCAAGCAGAGGCTGGAGGAAAGGTGTTCGAGTCCTTTGCTAGCAGATCATTTCCCCTTGCTTCCCCTCGCTCCGCGTGTTTTCACCTTGTTTTACGACCTGAGTGTCAGAGCTGGAAGAATGCTGGTGACCCTCAGACCCGCTCACCTCATTGAACAGATGAGATCATTAGGAGGTAAGCAGACCCCAAACCTGTCCCTCCCAGGCCAGCCCTACCACCCCAGAGCAACACCCCAAAGCAGGGGTTGGATGGAGTCCGTGAGGCGCAGCCTTCTCCTGTTCAGCAGGGACAATGGGATTTGCCATCAACTTTGACAGGCCAGGCCAGGAGTGAAAGTGAAGCTGAAGCCTCAGCCCCAGGGAGCTACAGGGGTGAGAAGAAGCGGGAAGGGAGAAGAACGCCAGGGCAGGGGCTGAAGGCGGAGCCAGCTTTCACCTCCTGCCCAGAGCGGCCCAGGCCCTGGGTCTCAGCCACCCTGAGGAGGACAGGGAGAGCTTCCACGCCGGCCCAGACCTGGGAGGCCGGAGCGCCTGAGTCCAGAGGAGCAAAGCGAAAGGAGAGGGCTGCCCTGCCCAGGCAGCGAGGGGAACGGGGGCAGGGGCAGGAGAGGGGAGGCCGGGGTGGGGGAATTCCAGCTCTGGGAGTGGGCCATCCCAGAGGCAGGCCCTGCGGCCACCGGGAGGCGCTGGCGCTGGAGGGCAGCTCTCCAGAGGATGCTTATCCGGGTTTGGAGCTTGAAAGGTTTCACATTCGGGGGGTCCCTACTCGCCCACCCAGAGGGAACACAGGGAGCAGAATCAGAAGGACGAGAGGCGCTTGTTCCTGCTCCCTGCCATCTCAGAGACTGCTGCCCGCATCTTCACTTGGTGTCGGCGTCCGCGGGTGTTGGGCACCAGTGCAGGCGCGGGGAGGCTGGCATGAGTGATGCCGGCGGGAGGGACCCCGCCCCCCGCCCAGTCCCCGCCTGGAGGGTGCGCGTCCCAGCGGAGGCGGGACCGGGCCCAGGCATACGAAGGAGAAGACGCGCGTCTGTGCTGGGAAGCCCAGGAGAATGCCAGAGCGGCGGGTCCCCCGCGCTCTGCTCTCTCACCTGCGAACCGGGACTGACGCCTCCCGGCCGGGCCGCGCCGCGGCACAGGGGCCCGGCACAGACCCGAGAGGAGGCGGGGCAGGGGAGGCCAGTTCAAGCCCTGTTGCTCTGGGTCATTTTGTGATCAGTGTATACAAGCCTCGCCGCTGTAAACGTCTTCTCGCGGCATCAGGACATTCACGGTGCTCTACAGCCGTCAGCCGAGCATCAGCACCGTCCGTCCCCAGAAGGTTCTCATCGTCCCGCAGAAGCGGAAGCCATTGAGTAACTCCATCCTCCTGCGCCCAGCCCCGGGCGGTCTCTATTTCACCCTCCCTATGAATTTGTGTGTTTTAGGACCTCGTGAGAGTGGAATCGATCATAGAGTTTGCCCTTTCATGTCTAACATTTCCCTTAGCTTCACCCAGAAGAGGAATCGCCGGGTCATTCTGCGTGTGCCTTCGGAGGAAGCTCTTCCAAAGTGAGCGCACCGCTTTCCATTCCTGTCGTCAGTGCACGAGGAGAGCTCCAGCTTCTCTACACGCAGCCTCTGCCTATTATCTTCCTTTGTTCTTTTTTAGTAATAGCCATTGAGGGGGCGTGAGGGCCTGGGGCTCTCTTTCACATTTTCACGACACGCACTGTCAGGCTGTTCCCGCACACCTGCTCGCAGCCGGCCTGCCCCGCGCATCGTCCGTTCACAGTTCTCCGGGGCTGCGCGCACCAGCCTCCACACTCGGCCCCCTACGGCCAACTTAAGGCTGCGCCAAAGGTGATCCCAAATGCGTGACTGTCTCTACGTCTCCCTCCGCTGAAAAGGAGGCCGCAGAGGCCCGGCAGCCGAGGGTGCCTAAGAGCCAGTTCCGGCTCTCTCCTCCCGCCTCGTCCCGCCTCTCCTGCGCACAGGAAGCCCGGTGCCCGGGAGGAAGGCAAGGACAAGGGCAGCTCGCCCAGGCTCCACACTCTTATTTATGTGGCTCGATTTCAAAACAACTGGAACCGATGTGAGAGGGTAAGGAACAGGCGAAATACAGAGCCTTGAAACAGACGGACTCTCCAGGTCCCCCAGACCTGATCCTCTGTGATCCTCAAGCTCAAACAATAAATAACACATGTCCTGGAGCAGAGCACACAGTGTAATTTATATCTCAAAATCCAAGCAAGTTCCAAACAGCAGCCAAGCCTACAGATATAAATCCCAACTCATTCATAAGCTGACATTCCACGGTCTGAAAAATACAGCGAGCAAGAAGGCGCTTTCCTGGGTGCGAGTGCACACGGGCAGGTCTCGAGCTCCCAGGCACACGGGCAGGTCTCAAACTCCCAGGGAGGAGAGCTTCCAGGGGCTCTGTCAAGAGCTAGGCAGTGACTGGGGGGAAATGTCCACGTCCTTGGCTACAGATCGGCTTCACATTCAGCAGGTTTTCATCTCGTTTCACAGTCTCAGGGTAACAAAGCCGGGGGATCCTGAGACCCTCTCACCTCATCACACAGATGAGATCCCTGAGGCCCAGCTTTCTACGAGGTAAGCAGCCCCAAGCCTGTCACTCGCAGGCCAGCCTCTCGGCTTCAATACGTCCTCCAACATCTTTTAAGGGCAGCACCTGCCCTTCCTCAAATGGGCAACTTTGAGATCAGTGTTGACACATCTGTTTTGTTGTTTTCAAACTGACATTTGAGACCCAGCTGATTCTTTTATCAAGAGCAAAACACTGACGTGCCAAGGGCTGGGCTCGAACATGAGACCGCTTCACTGGAAGCACGGAATACATCATTACACCACGGCGGGCCCCAAAGGAGAAAAGCCGAATACAGATCATAAAGCAACTGGAAGCTGAAACTCCCACTGCGAGACAGGAGAAACGTTCTCGGAATAAGGCACAGCCAGCTCCCTAGAGGCACACACACCCCTCAAAGCTCCGGGACCAGAGAGACGGAGCCAGCCCCTGGGGGGACCCGCAGTGGTCCTGAGGGGCAGCTGCTCCTCTGCTCCCGAGCGGCCCTGCTCAGGGACCCCGCCCAGCTCTCATTCTGGGCGGTCCGAGAGGCTTTCTTCTGCTACAGGTTTCCTTGGTTTGGAGAAGAATAAGAGCCAGTTTAACAGAGGACAAAGAAATATTCCGAGTACTGCACCACGCCAGGGCTGGGCTGCGGGCTTCATGTCTCGAAATTAAAAGGTGAGGACCTCGCTCCCCACAGATGGAGGATGGAGCTGAATCTCGAGACCACACCCAGCTGGCAGAAACAGCTCTGTGCCCATTAGACGCGGCCTCCAACCCTGGCTGATTTCTAACGCCAGAAAGCCCGGGGGTCTCCTCGGGTTTAGGGCCCTGAGGCAGCCGCTCAGTTAATTCTAATGTGCAGTCGGGGTTGGCTTTCCTGGTGGTTCAGATGGTAAAGAACCTGCCTGCAACGCGGGAGACCCAGGTTTGATCCTTGAGTCAGGAAGATCCCTTAGAGAAGGGAATGGCTACCCACTCCAGTATTCTTGCCTGGAGAATTCTACAGTCTGCTGCTGCTGCTAAGTCACTTCAGTCGTGTCTGGCTCCATGTGACCCCATAGACGGCAGCCCAGCAGGCTCCCCTGTCCTTGGGATTCTCCAGGCAAGAGCACTGGAGTCGGTTGCCATTGCCTTCTCCGTTCTACAGTCTATGGGGTCGCAAAGGGTCAGACGTGCCTCAGCAGCTAACACTTTAGCGTTAAGAGAGACAGCCGCTGATAGACCGGCAGTTCTCGATGTTACCTGCACATCAACGTTACCCAAGAAGCTTAAGAAAAGGTGCTGAGCCTCAGTCCCTCCCACCCCCAATCTCCCTATGTTCTGCTTGAATTGACATGAGGTGACCTGGGCATCAGGATGTGTAAAAGCTCCTCAGGATGATTCCTCTGTGCAGTCAAGTATAAGATCCCTTGTCTTAGGTCATACTTAGGGGAAAAGAGTCCAGGTTTCTCAAAAAGTCCAAGAATCCCATTACCTGGGTGCTTAACACCATAGGGTTCTGCCCACCCTATTCTCCGGGATCAAAGTCTCTGGTTTCACCTGTTCCTCAGACACCCCTTCACACAGAGAACGCCGCAGCCACACTGCAGAGCTTCAGCCAGCCTGTGTCCTGCCCGGAGCCCCGTCCGAGGCTCTTGCCCTGCATCTCAGTCCCCACATCCCCGTGTCGTGAGCCCAGCTGGCATCCCAGAGACGATGCCAGTCTTCTCAGTTCCTTTTAGCCAGTTTTCTTGGCTGTTACTTATTCAAGGCATCAGCAGGCTGACTGCTGAGGAGAGGAAGCGCTCAGCCCTCCAAGGAGTCCCCAGAGTGATGGGGAGCGCTGGCATCCTAAGAAACCCTCACCCGCCATCAGGCACGAGGCAGAGAGAGCCCAGCCCAGGTGCACAGCAAGGCTGGGAAGGATGGCTGCACTGGAGCAGGTCTCAGCAGAGCCACCCGCAGGGCCTACTGAGCCAGCCTGGAAAGAGGCTTGTGGATCCAGCGTGGTGAATACCATCGTCAAGAGGAGGAAGGGGTCTGGCCCCACCTGGCCTCCTTCCCAGCCAGGGACAGAGCCCCCCGAAGCCAGCAAGCAGTTTCCCGTCCCTTGGCCAACCACGGCTGACGTGGGCCCAGCAAGTCTCAGACACGCTCATCAGTGGCTGTGATGATGTGGGGCTGGGCCCGTTCAGGACACGCTGTCCTCTCTCACCACGGCCTCCACATCTGCCACTTCGAGTGCTTCCTGGAAACCACTTCTCCTAAGGATCTCCCTGGATAACACCAGCCCTCTCATTTCTCTCCCAGGGCACTCAGATCATGCAGATTTTATCATCGTTAACTGTATACAACTTCATTCTCTTCTGTACCACCTAGTAGTGGGCCTTCCATATACAGGTTTTCTATATATTTTATTGACTGGTACATAATTACAGTATACTTTTAGGTTCAGTTCAGTTCAGTCGCTCAGTCGTGTCCGACTCTTTGCGACCCCATGAATTGCAGCACGCCAGGCCTCCCTGTCCATCACCAGCTCCCGGAGTTCACTCAGACTCACGTCCACCGAGTCAGTGATGCCATCCAGCCATCTCATCCTTGGTCGTCCCCTTCTCCTCCTGCCCCCAATCCCTCCCAGCATCAGAGTCTTTTCCAAGGAGTCAACTCTTCTAATGAGGTGGCCAAAGTACTGCAGTTTCAGCTTTAGCATCATTCCTTCCAAAGAAATCCCAGGGCTGATCTTCAGAATGGACTGGTTGGATCTCCTTGCAGTCCAAGGGACTCTCAAGAGTCTTCTCCAACACCACAGTTCAAAAGCATCAATTCTTCGGCGATCAGCCTTCTTCACAGTCCAACTCTCACATCCATACATGACCAC
>SJYT01073500.1:258261-286603 GCA_006410635.1 Cephalophus harveyi | reverse complement strand
GGAGAGAAAGGAAAGAGAACAGTGAATAGGATTAGAAGCGCAGAAAAAATTTTAGTAGATAGGGAGATTAAAATCTAAAACCGGAAGGACATATTTCATATATACTTTTTTGGAAATCAAAGAAAAATATGGTGAGAAATGGAGAAACACTGAAAATGTACAGAAGGAGTATCAATAGAACCATGGGTTTTAGCGGGAGTTGTCAGGCAGGGATCCGCTGAAAATGAAGGCCGCCGAATGTGCTGAAGGGGACAAGCACCAGGCTCCTGGACTGGGTCCAGAAGGCCCTGTGTCACCTGTGGCGGGCCCCAAAGAGTGCACCCCTCGACAAGCGCCCATCTGACCTCTGCGTAGACCCTGAACCACGGGATCCTTCCGGCACCAGAGTGCAACTAGCACCATTTTTGAAGAACTTAACTGAAAATGTGTTCCCTTATATTTAAGCAAAACCTTGCTTTCTGTAACTTCTCCCGCTGTGGTCTTCACTCGGCTCTGTGGTTCTCACTCAGACGCTCTCCTTGCATCCAGGGCCCTCTTACTTCCTGGCTTTTCTCAGAGTTATTGGTGCACATTCTTCTTGGGAACTCGTTTCCTATTGACTGATGTTGGGCAAGGTATACTTTTACTTTGTCATATTCCAAAATATATTAAGAGATGGTCTTACTTTCTCTTATTGACGTTCCAATTCAACATTCATTTGCTGTGCTTTATCGGTTTCTTCTCTTCTCAGAAGAACAGCTCAATTTCTGTTCAGTTTCTCCAAAATTTTAACGCATTGATTGAAATTTGGTTCTTTCTTCTCAGACAAGTTGGCATTTCAAATTATACTGTATCATAGATGTATCAAAATCTTGTGTGTTCGTTCCTCAAAATGTGAAAAATTCTATCATTGTTGATAGTCTTCTGTTACTTGAGTTTTAGCATTGGCATAAGTGATATTGTTTGAGGTCAAAGTTGTCCACATAAATTCAGTAAATGTAGGCTTCTTGTCTCCTCAGGATGAGGCTTAGATAGCTGTTTTAGCCTTAAAGCAAAATATCACCATCGCAGAACACTGGGTCAACACTTCAAAAAATATGCTAACATCTTTTTTATAACTTTTCATTTTGTCTGGGGTATAGTGAAATGCATCTATTGGGGGTATAGCCATTTAACAATGTTGTGACAATCTCAGGTGAACAGTGAAGGGACTCAGCCATACATACACACGAATCCTTTCTCCCCTAAACTCCTCTCTCCTGCAGGCTGTCACATAATGTTGAGCAGAGTTCCAAACATGCTGACGTTTTGGTTGGTTTTGGTTAATAACATTTTATTGAACAGCCCAGCAAGCTGGATTCATGACATGTTTCATATTTTGCCAAAGAAAATCTGTGATTGTATGTAGGATTTCTCTACCAGACAGCTTCTTTAAAAAACCAAATGGAGTAATCTTTCAATAGTTTATTTCCTTTGCTCTCCAAGTTGCAATCACTTACCAATTCTATTACTCTCTCATTTGTAGCTTTATTTCTGCCCCACTATTACCAGCCACCCCTCCTGCCATTGCTCTAGTTCAGGGCGTTAGGATCATACCTTGTCTATTATAATGAGTTCTTTCTTGTTCTCCTGGAAGCAAAAATCACATTTCTTGTTCTGTGTCAAATTGGAAAACCTCTCTGCAATTCTAGAAACAATAGTCACCAGTCTAAAAATGCTGGAAACAAATGTGCTAGTGGGTCATTTTCTTTTCTTAATATTTCTACGTTTATAGTCTCATTAGATTATCTTAGTACTAGCTGTCATGGAAAAGAGACAATTCAGCTCCCTAGACAAGCCCTTTCCTAATATTCCGCTGCTTCAGCATACATGCTCTCGGGACAAAGGACACTTTTTATAAAAGAAGAAATATGTCAACTCACTGAATGTTGAAAGATAAACAAGAAGGGATTTCTAATTAAAAAATAAATAAATAAAACAACTTTGCTTTGCATAGCGACTTTACCTGTGGTTCTATGCAAGCTGCTCCTGAAGACAAGCACACGGGTTATGTGCTAAGGGTGAGAGGGACTGCAGAACATCGAGGTCGGGTTCACATGCCTCTACAATCCACTGGAGCAGGCCCTGGATTGGCTCTGAGCCAACACTTTGCTGGTCAATCCTGCAGACGTGTCTTGCTGGCGCAGACCAGCTAACGGAGGTCAAGAGGACGAAGGAAGCAGCCTCTTGAGGGGACCTTGTTGTAGCTGATCATGATAACTGGGTTCCTCTACTGCTCCTTCTGGGTGGTTGTGACCCTACGTGAGCCACTGAGCACCTCTCTCTGTGCGTTCTTTCAGCAAGTAAGTGGGAAGAATAAATACTCACATGTCCTCCAGTGTATCCAACCAGAGTGCTTCCTGACTCTTGGTGGACCGGCTCTGTGACTGACTCCGAATCTCTTTGTGCATCTCTTGTCTGTTTCCCTTCTCTCCATCCTCAGAGGTGGCTGTCATTTTTCCTCAGGTAATCTGTGCCCATCCCTTCTCACCACCCACTTTGCCCAGAGCCTTTTACTCTGGTACCCGAGAATGGAAAGGCCCAGTTCCCCTGCAGGGTTCCCCTGACTTCCCCTCCCTCTTCCACCGAAACGCATCCCAGCGACCCAGCTGCACCTCACTTCTGAGCTGAAATCGGTCATCTCTAGGGTTTATGATCCTCTTGTAAACACCGGCAAAATCAGTGAGATTTCCATACTGCAGGGTGAGGAACACGATGTCGATGCTATTGATAAGTATGAAGTAAATACGGGGTGCTCCCACCGCGTTTTTGTATAATGAGGTGTTAATGCAAACAACATGTACACAGGGCGTAAAACGCCTGGGGCAAAATAATATTCCCCCTCCCAGCTTGGTAACTGAGAAGCTTAGAACCAATAGGAAGCATTCTGCTGTGGTTTGAAGTGCCCAATTAAGGGCATTCAGGAGTTTTTTTTCCCGACACCCCCTCTTTGAAGCACATTTATGGTTGGTGTCAGAGCATGGATGGCTATCTTAGTGTTTCATTGTTATAGAACATTCCTGTGATTTCTGTACTCTTTAATGCAGGACCTGTGCTCTTTTGAAATGATCTGTAAGATTTCATGCTAAGCCTTGCTTCCTGTTTTTATTCTAACTGTATTAACCAGTCCTCTTTGGAGAATGTGTTGCAGCTTAGGTGTACCTCACTTTATGTAATAAATGTGTTCCTGGCACACAGTATGTAAATCAGATTTTAACAAATTGAATCATATATTTAAATGCCTGAGGGGCACTCATTTTCAGAAATGAATCATATTCTGAATTTTAAGTGAATTTTTAACACCCTAATTCTTCTTTTCTGAGAATCCAGGTTTTCCACTTGGGTTTGCTTATTTAGGTAATACCAGTACCAAATTATCAAAGTCATTGAGGAATTTTAAAAAGCAAGCAGTTGAAAGCTACTTCTTAATGACCCTCGTGTTTGCATCATTACTGACATAGCTAATTAACTACAACTGAACACACACAGTTAAAACATAAACCAGTCATTTGATTGTATGGATAAGAGAGTTAATGGGAAAGGGAAGGGAAGGGGCGTGTTAGATTTTAAAGTCAGATAAGGATTTCTCTTGGACAATGATGCTAGGCTAGCCAAGGTCTTCAAGGGAATTAACCATAGACCTATTAAAAAATTTCCTTAATTAATAGCTGGTAACATCCCAGTGACTTGGACATTTTAGGAATTTAATCAACCATTGAAATAAGCAGTGGGTTAGTTGCTCAGTCGTGTCCGACTCTTTGCAACCCCATGGACTATAAGCCCACCAGGCTCCTCTGTCCATGGAATTCTCCAGGCAAGAATACTGGAGTGGGTTGCCATTTCCTTCTCCAGGGAATATAATAAGCAGTAAATCAGCCAAATCTTCTACATATAAATAGAAACCTTGGATCTCATAAAATCAATGTTTGATGAATGCCCACTATTTGCAGGATTCAGAGCTTCATGGGAAAAGAAGGTATGGCCTTGGAGTGCTGGGGGTCGGGGGGCTTCTGTGATGACAGTCCCTGGTTGTGGTGGAGGGGATGATCCACTTTATCTTCCAGGAAACCAGCCTAGTCCTCAGAAAAAAAACAGGGAGATATACTCTCATTGATATTAAAATTGCCCAGAGGTAAAGATTTATATGCTATGTAGATAGCAGTCTTTTTTAAAAAATTAATCAGAAAAGCATCCTGAGAGTGACAAATTCTGAGACTGATTTTCACTGCACTGAAGACATAAGTCTATATTAGTCCATAATTCCCCTAACCCGAGGGATCGTTTGAAAGATTATGGGTGGGGGAGGAAGCTACCTGGATACGACTGAAGGAAACCAACTGATTTGACTGACTTGAGTTGAAAATAAACATAAGCAGAGTGAGGGTACTGTTTTATAGCAAAATCATCACATGTGTACACGTAACCCTCAGATCCAATCAGGTCCAAAGAGCAGGCCAGGAACCCTGGCATCCACTGGACTCCTGAATTCACAGCCAGGAGAGACTGTGGGATTGAAACAAAACCATGTCTCCCACTCAGTTTCAGCTCCTTGTCTGCCCCTGGGGTTTAATATCGGCCAGGTGTGAAAGTGTGTTAGTCACTTCAGTCGTGTCTGACACTTTGCGAAAGCAGCGTCTGTAGCCCGCCAGGCTCCCCTCTCCCTGGGAGTCTCCAGGAAAGAATACTGGTATGGGTTGCCATTCCCTTCTCCAGGGGATCTTCCCGACCCAGAGATCAAACCCGGGTCTCCTGCATCGCAGGCAGTCTTTACCATCTGAGCCACCAGAGAGACCCACGTGACCAGGTGTATCCACTCTACAAGCTAGCTGCTACTTCAGCGGCTACACGCCCCGAGACACAGCAGCCTGTTCCAGCGTCGGAAGGACATGTGCCCTGGATGTCTGGGGTCTTCCTCAAGGCCCCCTCCCACCCTGAGACACAGGCACACTTCTACAGGGCACTAAGGGGAAACTTCCTGCAGGGAGGGGGAGGCTTTGGGGTGGAAGTTCATCTATTCTAAATTTGGCGCCTGAGCCTGCTTGATGTGAGCAGGGCGCTTTTGGTTACAATGTCTGGGATGTTGTAAAGCAAAGAGCAGGAACTGAGGCCCAGGGATAACCGGAAACAGATGTCAGCTGCGTCTTCGCAAACGTTTCTGAAAGCAACGAGTGAGAGTAGGGCTTTCGCTTCTGTTGTGGTTTCTGTGATTTAGGTCAGAGGCTCAGGGCTGGAACTCCAGTCTGCATCAAGAGAGGAGAGGAGGAAAAGGGCAGAGAGGTGGCGCTGGACCTGTCAGCCCAGCTCACCGTCCATCTAGTCCAGGGGCGCAGAGACAAGACAGCTCAGGAATGGCTGTGAAGGGCTTGGGCAGAAGGGTGGTAATGCCACCTCCAAACAGAGGAGAAAAGGGTGATGGTGTGGTTGCTGAGCTCAGTCTGCACGTGCTGGAAGAGCCCGAGGTGCTGTGGGGCCTCCAGGAGAACAAGTCCGTGAAGGAGTTGGGAGAGCAGGCGGCACGCGCTGGGCACCCCGCCGGCTTCCATTCGGTCACCCACGGAAGGACGTGTGTAATCTAGGACATGCACGAGAAGGCCAAGGCAGAGAGCGTCAGGTGAACAAGAGGGGAAATCAGAACGTGGGTAAGAGAAAGAATCCAGGGCACACTCACCCAGCACTTTCTAGAATCATCCTTCTGGGATCCCTCCACAGCCTCTGCTGAACCAGCATCACAGTCTAACCCCAGCTCCCCCTGTGGACGTGGTCTTCTCCCACCAGGGACAGTAACGGAGTTCCCTGCTCCAGCCTGGAGAAGACCCCAGAGAGGAGGCTTCCTACTGGGCACAGTGTGGGTGGGCTGAGGGTCTCTAGGAAATAGAAGGGTAAAGGACTGATGCTGAAGCTCCAGTCCTTTGGCCACCTGATGCGAAGAACTGACTCCTTGGACAAGGCCCTGATGCTGGGAAAGACTGAAGGTGGGAGGAGAAGGGGACGACAGAGGATGAGATGGTTGGATGGCATCACCGACTCGATGAACATGAGTCTGAGTAAACTCCGGGAGTTGGTGATGGACGGGGAGGCCTGGCGTGCTGCGGTTCATGGGGTCGCAAAGAGTTGGACACGACTGAGCGACTGAACTGAACTGAACTGAAAGGAGTGGAGCTTCTGAGGTTTCAGGAGAAAGCATCTAGTGAAAAGGGAGTCAAGGTCTTTACCTGGAGCCATAATTAGATCATAAGACATTCAAACTGCTCAGCTTGGCACAGGGAGACTAGACCACAGACAGGACAATGCCTTGATGTTTAATTGTCCTAATCTACAGGTGCAGAATCGCTGGCCTTTATGAGCTTAAAATTAAGAGTGGGTGGGAAGGGAACTCAGCCCGTATCAGTGATGAAGGCTAAGATACACATCATGTTTCAGTTGGACACAGAAAACCTGGGGTCTGCTATTGACTCCGTCAGTAACTCATTACGTGGCATGAAAGGGCGCCTGTGTGTGTGTTCCTGGAAACAGCAGTGAGAACAATAATTATTTCCCGGGAGTGCGCTGCCTCCCGAGGTATTTATACACTGCGCAGTGAAGAGAAAAACAATACTTGCCACCTTCCTGCCCATTAGAGGTGACGTGTGGAGGATGGTTTCGGATTCTTGGATGAGAGGGTGGACGAATACCAGCTTATCACCCGCTTCCTGGGTGATGGTGCTGTCGGTACAGTCTGTCCTTTGAGTTGTTGACTTCAAGTTCCCTCATCTGAGCGCGTGGCAGAGCTCCAGAGAAGTGAGAATCCGTTCTTCACGGTTCAAGAGAACATGGCTAGTTTTTGTTAATGGCAGCTATTTGAAAACCAGAATTTAAACAAACGAGGCTCCTGCAATGGCAGCTGTGTGCCACTTAGCCTCCTTTCTGAGTCCTTTAAAGGGAATCGGTCATTTGATAGTTTTTCAGTTTAGGCTGTTTTTACCTTAACCTATTTCACTGGCTAACTTAGTCAAGAAGAACTAGTTTTGAAATTCAGAGGGTGTCGTATTTATTTTCTATATGTCTTGTCACTTACTGGGTGCATTTGTAAACAAATATGTTCCAATTTTTGAGGAGACATATGGCTTCTAACTTGTTTGCCTTAATAAGGTAACAGAAGTTCTGTGCACGATCGGCCTCTAAGGGTTGCGTTCTCTCGGGGATCTGATGCTCCAACGAGGGCTTCATTCAGGAGTCACCTCTCCCCCCCCCCCACCTCCCCCTTCTTTCTCAAACATGTGAGAGAGCCACCCTTGCAAAGAGACTCAGAAAAACTCTAAAAACAGAACAGATGAAGCCTTAGGATATTTTCAGTGGATAATTTCAACTTTAGGGATGCCAAGAGCCGACTCATTGGAAAAGACCCTGATGCTGGGAGAGGCTGAAGTCAGGAGGAGAAGGGGGCAACAGAGGATGAGATGGTTGGGTGGCATCACCGACTCGATGGACATGAGTTTGAGCAAGCTCCGGGAGATGGTGAAGGACAGGGAAGCCTGGCGTGCTGCAGCCTGGGGTCACAAAGAGTTGCACACGACTGAGTGGCTGAACAACAGTATTTTCAATGACCCACTCTTACTTCCTTTCCTTTCCTTGGGAAAGTTCAGAAAGCCCAATTTCTTCTATCGGATGCCCCCCAACTCTCAACCTGGGGTACCAGAGAGGAGCCAGCAGGGGGCCATGGCAGGAGAGGTCCCTCCCTATGTCCCTGTGGGTCCCGTCCACGCAGAGCCTGCCCGAGGCTCTTCTGGGGGCAGGAAGTCCCCTCCTCAAGGCGAGGCTGGCCCGGGTCCCTGTGGAAGGCTGTCCGGGGCAAAGTTCACTCTGGTCGGGTAGCCAGGAGGGCGCGAGGCCACAGGGGGACCGGCCGTGGACCCAGCCCTGCAGCCCGACGCCCGGGCTCCAGTGCCAGCTGCACCTCTCAGCGGCCCCGAGGCAGCGGGGCTTTGTGGGTCACGTGAGCCGTGTTTGTTGTTTAGTCGCTAAGTTGTGTCCAACTCTTTTGCGACCCCGTGTACTCCTCTGTCTGGGGGATTCTCCAGTTGGGAATATTGGAGTGGATTGCCATTTCCTCCTCCAGGGGATCTTCTCGACCCAGGGATCGAACCTGCGTCTCCTGTGTCTCTTGCACTGCAGGCGGATTCTTTACCCACTGAGCCACCGGGGAACCCCACACGGGTGAGGCATGCAGGCAAGTTGATTCAGTTACCTGAGCCTCCGTGTTCTTGCTTGTCCAAGTAGGATGTTACTACTGTTACCTCACAAGTCGGCTTTAAGGATTTTGAGTTCACATTGGTGAAACATTCAGAACATGGCCTGGCACCTGGGAGCACTTTGCAAACGGTAACTAATGGGCTCTTCCTGCCACTGTGCGGGTTGGAGTTGAGAAGAAACTCCAGGGAGATTGTTGGGGGCAACTCAGCACCATCTGCAAGTCCACATCTATTTTGGATAATGGAAGTGCAAAGTGCAAGCCGCTCAGTTGTGTCCGACTCTTTGCGACCCCATGGACTATACAGTCCATGGAATTCTCCAGGCCAGAATACTGGAGTGGGTAGCCTTTGTCTTCTCCAGGGGATCTTCCCAACCCAGGGATCAAACCTAGGTCCCCGCATTGTAGGCGGATTCTTTACCAGCTGAGCCACAAGGGAAGCCTAAGAATACTGGAGTGGGTAGCCTATCCCTTCTCCAGGGAATCTTCCTGACCCAGGAATCAAACTGGGGTCTCCTGCATTGCAGGGCAAATTCTTTACCAACTGACTTATCAGGGAAGCCTGAATAAAGACTTAATATATCTTGTAAACCATACAAATATCAAAAGGAACAGGAAGGCAACTGTAAGCCATGCTTTTCATTTATGAATCTTGTATAGAGACAAAGTGCTGAATATACTTAGGAAACTCAAAGATGCCCGAAAGCCACTGCAATAATATCTTAATATATAGTGGCAGCAGGTAATGAAAAGCAGGAAAGTTGCTGAGGAAATGACTCCCCTCACAAATAAGTTTCTATTTAATTGTAATTTCAACATCCTTTTATGTATTTGTTTGTTCGTTTTACACCTTTAAATGCTAGGATTATTTGGGGGGACTCATAGTCTAAACTATTCATTTTATATCTCCCTATTTGAAAGGCCACATGTTCCACCATTTCTGGTGTCAGTTCAGCCTCTGGCTTCCTTTCTAAGACACATTTTGAAGACACTTAGGTTTCCCATTCATGGCAGAAGGAAAATAATAGACTCCTTTTTTAAATAATAAAGTGTGTGCTTGGTTGCTCAGTCGTGTCTGACTCTTCGTGACCCCATGGACTGTGGCCCACCAGGCTCCTCTGTCCATGGGGATTCTCCAGGCAAGAATACTGAAGTGGGTTGCCATTTCCTTCTCAAGGGGGTCTTCCTGATCCAGGGACTGAACCTGGGTCTCTTGCATTGCAGGTAGATTCTTTACCGTCTGAACCACTGGGGAAGCCCTAATAATAAAGTAGTGATTTGAAGTTGCTTCCAGGAAAGGTAGAGTTTTAGCGGGGAATAGTTGTCTTTTGCGTGGCTTGAGAGGGAATAATAGGAAAAATAGATGAGAGGAGAAGCTTTAGTGGGGACTGACCTAGTCCTCAACCATGTGTGGGAAGAACTCTGCTCTCTTGTACCTCCCACTGGCCTTTCCACAGGAACAGCTGTATCATCCCACGTCTTAGCGAACTTCCCTTGGTTCAGCTGTGCGCCTGCCCCTGTGAATAAGCCAAGCATGTGTGATGTGGTCGTTTCATCCGTTCTCAGCCACTTCACCTTCAACACGTGAAAAGTCCACTTTTGGTGGCTGTGTCTGGGTGCGGCATTTTAGCTCAGGAAGACTCCATTAGCGTGTCGAGCCCTCATGTTGCAGAGAGGGGGGCCCTGGACTAACGGGGCACCTGACCAGGTGATGAAGTTGGCCAAGAAGGCGAGCCGAGCTGCAGACATTCCCTTATTCAACGTTTAAGCGCTCACTGTGTGCACCGCAGAGCGCTGACTCTCTTTTCTTTTCCTCCACAACCCAACTAGTTTACTTGTATGAGTTTTTACCCATGGAGACTGCTGAATAACATTGATTTTAGTTGAAAGTTTGTCACTTAAGAGCATGAAGTTGCTGATCTTGGTGGCATCCCGTATGAGTTCTGCTGATGAAGGTGCTCAGAGAATCCCCATCACGTGGGGAAGTGAGCCGGACCCAGACCTTCTCAGGCCTGGGCTCCTTCCTTTGCCGTGAGAGCCACAAGGTGCTTCATCAGACTCCGGCCACACGCTTCCTCTGCCAAGTGCCAGGAGGAGTTTGATCGGCAGTCCTTGAGGCCAAAGTGCGACTCCATGAGTAAAATGAAAGCTGTTCTAAATCCAAGAACTGTGAGGTACATTCCTCTCCTTTCCAGAGTCATAATATGAAAGCATCGTCACTACCAACTTCACAGTGGCCGCACTTACCCACACCTGACTCAGCAGATGTTTTCAGGGATAACTGAATACCTGAAGTTTGGTTTGTTGACCTCTCATCTAACCCCATCAAGACTCAGGTTTCTAATCAAAAAATTGAAACAATTATGTTGTTGTGAAGCTCACATATGATAAAGCACTCTGTAAGTTGTAAGTCATTATTCACGTATCATTTTTTTCTTCCTTTCCAATTCCTTGGGCAGGAGTCTCTTCTTCAGCCACAGTTTTATATCTTAGTGTCATGGAATACTCAAATACTTCTCATCCTTTTGTCTACAAATGAGACGTATCTGCCTGCTGCAACTCTGTGTGCTACAGGGCTTCCGGGATGCAGGCTGATGGGCCCCCTTTGCTTGGTGTCATCTCGCGGGGTTGGTGACCTCTCATAATTCTCACTTCCGGCTGACCTAGCACTGAGGTGGCATTTCTGTGTCGGCTTCCCTGCACCTACTGCGTGAGTTTCACCTCGCTTCTCAGAGGAGCTCATTCTCCTGAGCTGAACTTTACAGAACGTCCATATCATTATCCTTGGTAATCCTTTATACTGTTCATTGGCAAAAGCAAGAGGTCACTTGGGGAAAGAAGGTGCTGTACTAGGGTCATTTCTGGTGACGCGGCTTCTCATTCTCTTGGATTCCTACTCTAAGCATCTATATTGGCTTGTGCTTTGGGAAGAATTAAAAGTCTCCAACATAAAGCTTCAGAACATTGAGGTAGTATCCTGAAGGAAAACAGTAGACAGACTGGTGTGTTTTTGTTTGATACAGTAATGTGTTTCTGACTCTGACTCGTTCTTCTTTTCCTGTCTTCATCCCACTTGAGTTGTTAGGTTTTTTAAAAGAAAGGGAAAAAAACTTTGGAAATACATCAAGTGAAAAAAGGGAGAAAGGCCAACTTTAAAACAATTTCATTAAATTTTAGTTTTTTTAATTTGGAAAAAAAAATGTTTACAATAAAATATGACTTTAGAAAACATATTCGATTATCTGATGGACGTGAGTCTGAGTGAACTCCGGGAGATGGTGATGAACCTGTCTCTTATACACATCTAGATGTGTATAAGAGACAGCCTCTGTTATTTTAGTTTTTTTAATTTGGAAAAAAAAATGTTTACAATAAAATATGACCTTAGAAAACATATTCGATTATCTGATGGACGTGAGTCTGAGTGAACTCCGGGAGATGGTGATGAACAGGGAGGCCTGGCGTGCTGCGATTCATGGGGTCGCAAAGAGTCAGACACGACTGAGCGACTGAACTGAACTGAACTGAAGATCTCATCTAGTGGGTCTTCAGTTGAAAGTCATATATTCTAGAACCAACTATGCAACCTCGGGCATACAAACATAAATTAATCCTCTGCATTTTTCAACATGATGCAGGAAAACCCCTGCATAGATAGATAATGAAATCAGAAATAGATATATAGATATATATGCACAGAATTTGATTTTTCTCAAGGAAATGATGTTAAAATTGAACAAAGCTTTCTAATTATAGAAACTGATGTTCAGTTTTTTGATGAAAATGGCCACATATGCTATCTTAAATATTTGAATTGATTTTCATTGGCCACATATCCTATCATCTTAAATATTTGAATTGATTTTTTATTTAAACCTTAATTTAATAGATTATAAGGTAACCAAATATAAAATCATTTGACTTTATTTTTCTTAAGAACTCTTTGGACAAACGGCAGAGAAACTTAGGCAGAAGGCCCTGACCCAACAAAAAAATATCCAGAGTTTCCACAGGATTAGGATATCCTGCACAAGAACAGAGGTTGGGGCAGGGCAGAGAAGAGTGCAGAAAGGAAGTTGGGGCTCAGAGCTAGTGGAGAAGATAAATGCTTCTTATACACCAGAGTCTCCAAGAGCAGGGTAATTTTATACGATGCCCTTTGCACTGTCTGATGTAAGCTCTACAATCAATAATAAGATGGTAACTGTTGAACAGCCTATATTCTGATACCCCATAATAATACTCCCTATAGGTATTTTGTACACTTAAAACTTCTTTTACATACTTCAAAATGTGTGTTTCCATGAATTATATTCTTATGAAAAATAATTCAAAAATATAATTAGAAAATGTAAAGGTAGAGGAGATAAAGGAGAAGAAATTGTTTGCCCTGCTCTAAATAAAATAGCGCAGACTTTGAGAGATAATCAGTAGAAAACGGTAAAGAGGCCAGAAGCAAAGCTCAAAGTATATCAAAATCTGAAATTCAGTAAAGATGGCATTTTAAATCAGTAGGGGAAAGCTGAATTATTCAATAAATAGAACTGAGTTCATTGTTCTGTTTGGAGGAAAATAAAGTCAGAATGTGTACCTCCTAGTACTCCACAAATAGTTTTGAAAAAGTGCAAAGATTTATGTGTAAAATATTAAAACTATAAAAGTACTAGAAGAAAATATACAATAATTTATTAAAACAGATGTCAGAGTAGAGAAGATACTTCTAACCTAAACCCAAAATCTAAGAGGCATTGAGGAAAAGATTGATGGATCTGACTATAAAAAAAAGCTAAAAACTCATGTGCAAGCAGAAACAACCCAACATAGAGTTACTTGGCAAATGACAAACTGGGACAAAATAATTTCAGTACATAAAATAGTAAACATTTAGTGCCCTGGACAGAAGAACCGTACAAAAAAAGATCTTCATGACCCAGATAACAACAATGGTGTGATCACTCACCTAGAGCCAGACATCCTGGAATGTGAAGTCAAGTGGGTCTTAGAAAGCATCACTACGAATAAGGAGATCCAACCAGCCCATTCTGAAGGAGATCAACCCTGGGATTTCTTTGGAAGGAATGATGCTAAAGCTGAAACTCCAGTACTTTGGCCACCTCATGCAAAGAGTTGACTCATTGGAAAAGACTCTGATGCTGGGAGGGATTGGGGACAGGAGGAGAAGGGGATGACTGAGGATGAGATGGCTGGATGGCATCACGGACTCGATGGATGTGAGTCTGAGTGAACTCCAGGGTTGGTGATGGACAGGGAGGCTTGGCGTGCTGCGATTCATGGGGTCGCAAAGAGTTGGACACGACTAAGCAACTGAACTGAACTTTTGACACTAAGCTTTTTTTTAAAATGTGTGACTTTTACAGCTTTTTGATTTTTGGAATTACCCTAAGGAATTAGAGTAGCAGAAACTTTCCCAGGCATGGGATTTCTCCTTGGCACTTTTTGCTTGTTTCTGAACAGCAGACTCACAATTTTAAATACCAAGGTGTATTTCCTTAGAAATATTTTGGCCATCACTCAGGTCCAACATGGCAGAGAGCTCCCTGATGCTCACTTCAGGGGCCTCCTCTGCTTTCTCTTGAATATTCGTATTTTAGACACCGTGGAGTCACTTTGGCTCCTCCCTCCAAACAGTGATCCCAGCTGTCATTTCTTTCTCAAAGTATCTGCCAGCCTTTCTTTCTATCATCATCACTGCTGTCCTTGTTCTCACGTCGCCATCTCTTTCCTGGGTGACAGTGATCTTCCCTCCCTTCAGCCCTCCCCCACATTCCAAGGGCTGGAAGAGTGATTTTCCCTAAACACAAGACCGCCCCCCCCACCCCCCCGCTGCCACTAAAAACCCTCAGTTGTAACCCACTTGCTACAGAATTAAGTCCAAGTCTCTCAGAACAGGTTCTTTCTTCTGTTTTGGTCACCTACTACTTTCGCACTCCCAAGTCCTCGCGGCTCACTTACACCAGCCTTTCTCAAGTTCTTACCTTGTTTTTGCTCTTCCCTGTCCTTTTCCAGTCTGGAAATCCTTAAAACTACCCACCCACCCCCAAGAAGTTTCTCAGGTGTTCCAAATTCAAAGGAACCCCTCCTCCTGCCCTCCCGAGGACGCTGCTCCTGCTCCTGTGGTGGGAACCGCCCCATCTTGCCATGCACTGAAAGCACAGTCAGCCAGAATCGTGTGTGTGCTGAGCACATGCCCGGTTCCTGGACCCTCATCACATCGAGCCAACAGGGCAGAGGAGTGCTCCCCACTGAGTCCAGACGTGGCCAAGAAATCGTCTCAGAGGAAAGCCCATAGCAACGAGGTAGGTTTGAGATGAAACTTTGCTCACCCAGGGTGGTATTACTATTCCGCAACAAGTCAGTGTCTTCTCCTAAGTTGTTTTTCCTAAGTTGTAAGCTGTTAGAAATGCTAGTGTCACATTTTTGTTGCTACATCCCAGAGCCCATGTTTTGCAGAGTCCTGACTCAGTAACGAATACTGTTGAGTGAACACAGAAATCGATGAATCAGTGAATGAGATAGCACTCTTGAATGCAACAGTTCCAATTTTCAGGGTAGCCGAGGGATTATTGTAAGTGGTTCATAAGTCTCTATGGGACTTCCCTCGTAGCTCAGATGGTAAAGAATCTGCCTGCAATGCCAAGAGACCTGGGTTTGATCCTTGGGTCAGGAAGATCCTCTGGAGAAGGGAATGGCTACCCACTCCAGTATTCTCACCTGGAGAACAGGCACTGAAAAAAAAAAAGTTTCACCTGTATGTATTAATATTTTTTGAATGTGGGTATGTGCTGTTGACTTAATAAATGATGACTCTATAAGCATTTTTGAGTTTTTGGGTTTCATGAAGCTGGTGGGGCGCATGTCTTAGATTTTATAGGATACGTGTGTGCCTGCAGTCGTCAGTCGTTTCCGATTCTCTGTGACCCCATGAACTGTAGCCCTCCAGGCTCCTCTGTCCACGGGATTCTCCAGGCGGGAAGCCTGGAGTGGGTTGCCATACCCTTCTCCAGGGGATCTTCCCGACACAGGGAGCAAACCCTCATCTCCTGCGTCTCCTGCATTAGCAGGCGGGTTCTTTACTGCTGCGGCACCAGGGAAGCCCCATTACAGGATACGCTGCACAAGATACTCACCTTTTGCCCTTTAGATCTACTCGCCACCCTCACACCCCTCCTGGTGCTCGTGGCTCACTTTCTGGTCTACCTCAATGAGCTCTCTTGCCTTTGGCTTCAGGTAGGGTGCGATCAGAGGCGCCAGCAGAAGATCTCGAGTTCAGTTCAGTTCAGTTACTCAGTCATGTCTGACTCTTTGCAACCCCATGAACCGCAGCACACCAGGTATCCCTGTCCGTCACCAACTGTCGGGGTCTACCCAAACCCATGTCCATTGAGTCGAGGGAGAGGGGAAAACCAGGGTGTGTGTATTTCTGAGGCTCTTCTCTGCAGTTCGGCTGCTGGCCAGAGCTCTTGACTGTGACCTCCCCTGCTCTCTCCCTGGATTCCTGAACTCTGCCTCTGTCTGGCCCTTCACACCTGGGGCAGTACCAGAGCCTGCTTCATCACATAATCCCTCCCTCCTGCCCTCACGCATCTCTGCTGGTCCTTCACCACCCCCCACACACTGCCACAGACAGTCCTTTATCAAACTCTGCTCATCCACCGGGGCTGAGTACCCTAGACCCTGCCTGATAAGCAGCCCCACGAGATCTGGGCGGTGCCCTGTGAGCAGAAGCAGCAGCACGTCCACAGGCGTGTGCAAGGACTCCCACACGAGGAAGAAGTACACACGGTAACTAAAGTCCCGTCAGATCAGGTGCTCTGTCGCCAGCTAAGTCCAGGTCTGAACAGGGTTTTACAGTCAAAATGAGTTACGGAAAAGCTTCCAGACCTGAGGGCTTTTTGGATTCCGGAATGACAGATACAGGATTGTGGAACTAGTAGAGTCTGGATTGTGGACCGAGCGGTCACATGTGTGACTTGCTGGAACCACTGGGCTGGGGATGACCGCACAAGAATGTGACCGTTGATTTGCCCCTGGAGTGACCAGGGACCCTGGAAAAGATTCTCTATCTGGGAACTGGGTTGATATATTGCCCTTATAGTAGACAGCGGCCATTCAGTGCACAGGAGTAGCATTTCCAGTTTACTTAGATTAGGGACCACAGCAGAGGGAAAATGCTTGCTTGCTGCACAGCCCACTCCAGTATTCTTGCCTGGGAAATCCCATGGACAGAGGAGCCTGGCAGGCTACGGTTCATGGGGTGGTAGAGTCGGACACAGCTGAGCATGCATGCGTGCATGCACATATATATAATATATAGTTTACCAACTGCTCTTAGAATTCACTGTTTTGTGCTGCCTTGTAAATCTGTCAGTGGAATCACATGTATGAGGCATTAGAGGGTAGTGACATACATGATCTACAGGTGCACAGAGTCTGCACTTTCCAGATAAACAGAGGTGGAAGATTGGTCGACCAAAGAGGGTCAGACAGAGTTGAGTCTGAGTCTGAATTATGGATTTGCTGCTCACTCTCTGTGTTAGTTTTTCCCTGTTTTAATTTCTTAATTTGAAAAGCAGGGAATCTCCAAGAGTTAACAGACAGTCAGATACATGAAACAGCATCTGCCAAACACCAATCCTGCCTGGTACTGAGCTTGTCACAAATGCGAGCAGATGTAGGGTCCCTTCTCTCTCCTACCCCATCCCCTGTCACCTGTCCTCCAGCTCAGCTTTTCTAGAAGCATCATTTGTGTTCTACCTTCAAGACTAAACAGCCTCCTCTTCAGAATTCCAAAGGTATTTCATAACCTATACTGAGGGATGAGTCAGATTTAATTCACATTAATGAAGCTTATCTGGAAAATCCTCACGAACTCTGGGTGCCGAGTATAAGTGACAGGGCAGCAAGATTATGAAGCATGTACATAGCCCTGCATAGCCGATCTCACCAGGAAGAGCAATAACACAGGGCCTTTATGCAGGAGTTCGTCATGGACAAAAGGAAAGTGTCTCTTGTGGCTGCTTATCTGGCAAAACTGCTGCTGGGATGGTCGTTTAGCACCAGAACAGGAAGACAGCTGTGGCTACAGGAGTCCCTGCAATGCTGACTGCTGGTGTCCCGGCAAGAGGGTCTGAGGTTTCAGAGCCCACAGAGCTGTACTGCCGGAAACGAAGGCACAGTTCTTACCTACCTAGAGAAACTTGCTAATTCTGTCAAAACTCCACCTTACACATACAGTTACCACTTCCTCAAAATCCTCTAGAAACACTGGATAAAAGTAGGGGGAATTAACGCAAAATCATGGAAATCAGTCCTGAATATTCATTGGAAGGCCTGATGCTGAAGCTGCAACTCCAATACTCTGGCCACCTGATGCGAAGAACTGACTCACTGGAAAAGACCCTGATGCTGGGAAGGATTGAAGGCAGAAGGAGAAGGGGATGACAGAGGGTGAGATGGTTGGGTGCCATCACCAACTCAATGGACATGAGTTTGAACAAACTCTGAGAGTTGGTGATGGACAGGGAAGCCTGGTGTGCTGCAGTCCATGGGGTCGCAAAGAGTTGGACACGACTGAGCAACTGAGCTGAACTGAACTGAATGCAAAATTTCATTTATGTAAAGAGGAAATACTTTAATGAAACAAGTATTTTAGAAGTATTTAAAAGTAATGAGTAATCCTTTGTCACTAAGTCAGCTGATAATTCTTGAATTTCTACCCTGAAATATTTTTTAAAACTTACTGGCACTAATTATACAGATTTATTTTCTGAATGCTCTCAAGAGGACACACAGTTTTTAGATTACTCTGAATTTCCTATTGTTTTCTTAGCATCTGTTTTTTAAAAGACATCAGGACCTATTTTCCTTCAGCAACTGTTCTGTATTCTCTGGTCAGTTTTGTGATCACATGAAGCAGACTGTGTCACTAAGAGAGCCTGTCAGCCAGGCCAAGACTTGGGTTATTTATGGGATGGACATAACTGAGCCACTGGGAATGACTTAACTGAGTGGCTTAAGTGACTTCTACAAATAAACTGAATCATTATTGATTGGAAATGAATCACTACTAATAGAGCCAGGCAGGGTGGGAGAAGAGAACAGACATGAAGCTTTGGTCTAAAAAGATTTGCACTATGAAATATTTTCTACAGCACCATGTTTTGCAATTATACAAAGGCTTTATTTATTTATCCATCCATCCATCCATCCTAAGAACCTACAACCTCATTGGTACATACAATGCTAAGCACTAAGAATATAAAAATAATGAAGAATTTGAAAGCACAGTCCCTGCAGGGGGTAGAGTGGGGCTTGAAGAAGTAGGTCTCCACAGAACCCAGAGGAGGGAGGTAATGCTAGAGATGGGTCTTAAAAGATAAATAACTGGTCAGCTCAGGAGTAGGTGACTGGAGTTGCAGGGGATGAGAAGAAGGTCAATTCCAGAGAGAGAGATTAGACTGAAAAAAAAAGCACAGAGAAAAGAAACAAGTTGGCACGTTCAGGGAAAAGTGTTAGTCGCTCAGGCGTGTCCAACTCTTTGCGACCCCATGGACTGTAGCCCACCAGGCTCCTCTGTCCACGGGATTCTCCAGGCAAGAATGGGTTGCCATGCCCTTCTCCAGGGGATCTTCCCGACCCAGGGATCGAATCTGGGTCTCCTTCGTTTCAGGCAGATTCTTTACCATCTGAGCCACCAGGGAAGCCTGCTTTAGTTTAGCTGTGCTGGTAAATAAAGAGTAAAGGAGAGAATGCTAGAGATGAAGCTGAATACAATGGGTAGGCCTGGGGGGATCTGAATGCCCTATGAGGCGTTCAAACGGGAAATCCACGGCAGGTTCCTAACAGGGTAGAACCAGATGTATTAATACTTGTGCTTGTAGATGGTCCTTCCTGGCTTCTCCATAGTGTGTTCTCTCAACTCTCCTGGGCTACATCTCCTGTGCTTTTTGGCCTTTAGAGAAGAGTATACACTGTGGTCTGGGAAAGAAGGAAGCCAATTATAACTGTCCAGATGCTAAGCTCCAAACAGAATCCTAAGTCCAAGAAGCATTTTAAACAGCTGTTGAGAAGTTTAGTTTAAGAACCGTGTAAGTGCCTCAGAGGGGAAGCTGAGGAAAGACTCCATCTGCCTCTAGCTCATCCTTACAGGTAAGTTACCTGACTCATGGGCTTCCCTTATGGCTCAGCTGGTAAAGAATCCGCCCACAGTGTGGAAGATCTGGGTTCAATCCCTGGATTGGGAAGATCCCTTGGAGAAGGTAAAGGCTACCCACTCTAGTATTCTGGCCTGGAGATTTCCATGGACTGTGTAATCCCTGGGGTTGCAAAGAGTCAGACAGGACTGAGCGACTTTCACTTTCCCTAACTTATTAGCAGGCACGGTGGGCAGTACAGACCACCCGATCTGGAAAGTGGAGTAAGGACACTAGGCTGTCGCTGAGCTGGTGACAGAGCGCACACAGTGAGAGGCTTGGGGACAGATGCGGCCTGCGGGACTGCCAACAGGGAGGGAAGTTTTATTACAAGAGTTCTCTGGTTGCAAACCACAAAAATACTTGATTCTGAAACAAGGAAGAATGTTTGAGAACGGTCGTGGGAATGTCACAGGATTATGACGGTCAAGCTAAAGAACAAGACTTGGGGCAGGAATGAGAACACAGACTTGACTCAATCGGTGTTTCTCGTAAAATGAACCGATTTTAACCTTTCTCCCATCCTTGCTTCCTTCTTCTCAGAATACGGAGTTTTAGACTATTGCATCAGATTGCCTTAGGCTGCACATTTACCTTCAGGAAGCATGGAAATAAGGGGGCGGGGTCTTATTCCCTGAAGTTAACAAATGGACCTGTGATTTTGTGATAAGAACAGGAAGGTTCAAATTCATATTGATGAGTCCATCCTCAAATAGGTCTCAGACTACATCATTCATTAAGACTTACATGACCTGAAGTGAGCCACTTGGGTCTGGAGAAGAATCATTGAAAGTGTAATCTTAATTACAAGATTTGAATTGTAGGTTTGAATTACAAGGTTTGAAGCAAGGCAGACATGCCAGTAAACCCTATTTTTTCCGTTTAGTGGCATAGGACTAGGAGCCTTTATTTAATCTCTTTGGTATCTGATTTTTCTTATCTGTAAAATGAGATGACAATATTCAACACACAGGGTTGTTGGCCAGGATTTAGAGAGGATATCATGCAGAATCACTGCATACATCATGTTCAATAAACATATGCTCCTTTTATTATGCTCTGATTCCAAGACGGTCCTTTGAAACTGAGCAGGCATAGGCAGAGAGCAAGAAATTGATGTTTATTAGCTGAAACATTATTCAGTGATGTCCCTAGTTATTATTATCATCTAGTTCAGAAAACTCACAGACAGCCCACTGCCTTGGCATCACTAGGCCAGAATCCTGGCATGATCTCCGAAGAGGAAGTCTTGACTCACAACACTGGCATTCTGGATTGGTCATTTCTGGATGGGTTCTCAGAAGCCTGCTAGCAGACTTAGTACAAAGTAGGCTCAAATGGCTACTGAATGAATAAGAAGCCCTTGTCTATTCCATCCTCACTTTCTATACAGCAAATATAAGATGAAATTACAGGGCCGCTACCTTCCTGTGCCTTTCTCAGGAAAGTAGGAGAACTCCAAAGTCATATGAGAGCAGTTCAATAGCCACAAAAATAGAGACTTAAATGTTGTGTAACGTATGCACCTACAGTTGTGGGATACAGCCCTGTTAGAATGCCTTTGAAAAAAGGAGGGTCAGGCTGAATTAAGTAATAGCTGTAGTAATAAAACTTGTGTTGGAAGGAGAGGACAGTGCTGATCTCTGCCCTGGCATCTGCTGGCCATGAGACAATATGAATACATAATATTTATTCATCTTTCTCTTGATCCTGGGAACCACTCTTAAGTGTCTTCACATAGGAACCCTCCTCAGGCCCTGGGTTTGGATGGGGCACATGTGGGTTCCTCAGTGTGTATCACATGACATAGGCCTGGGTGCGGGACAGGAATAGGACCAAAGCTGGGTCACTCCCCTGGGACCTCTGCCAGATCTTTGAAACAAGAATTTTTCTATTCTCTGTGAGGATAGTACAGCCCTGAAGCTGCACACAGCCCTCTTGCCTCCACAAATCTGATCTGGTCTATCCTCAAGCCAAGGAGAAGCAAAGATCCTGGGGGAGGTTTTGAACCTCTTTTCTAAGGCACGTCTGAAGCAAATGCTGCCGCCTTTTCTTTTGCAGCTTCAGCTAGTGTGAGCTGGGCTCTTATTACTTGCAACTACAGAATAATGACAACAGCCGGCATTCACAGGGTATTCAGTAGGTTCTGTGTGCTGCGCTAGGATCTGGACTCACTCAGTACTCACAATAACCCTATGTGGCGGCACCACTGTTACCATCTCCTCCTCTTTGCAGAGGGGAAATGGGAGCCCAGGGAGGTGCACTTATCTAAGGTCACAAACCTAGAAAGAGATGTACTGAGGACTCAGCCTGGGTCTAGGAACTTAACACCACCACCATGCTGACTCTTAAGTGCCCAAACACTGTGAACTCGCGCCAGGAATGCACCACATCTAAACCTCCAACATTTTCTCAGAGTGGGCTCTCAGTAAGCAGTAATGATTGCAGTATTTATAATTATTCACTACTTCATCCATTTCCATCATTCCATCCATTCCTTCATGAGTGGTGTTTGGTGAGTGGGAGTAAATAAGTTCGTGTTTATAAACAGCTTTGAGGATTGGGAATAAAAGTTGGGATCTAAGAATCATGGGGCTTCCCGGGTGGCACTGGTGGTAAAGAACCCGCCTGCCAATGCAGGAGACATAAGAGACATGGGTTCTAGCCGTGATCAGGAAGATCCCCTGGAGGAGGGCATGGCAACCCACTCCCAGGGATTGCCTGGGAAATCCCATGGACAGAAGGGCCTGGGGGGCTACAATCCATGGGGTCACAAAAAGTCAGGCAGGACTGAAATGACTTAGCATGCAGCACACAAGAATCATGAGAGTCTGGTTCCCTAAAAACAAGTAGCAGTTTTGTTCCTTGCTACAGAGGAAGAATGGAACATCACTTTGGACCTGATGACTTGATTGTATCCGTCCGTGTTGCCATCACATGTAGAAATAAATGGTCACTTGAAGCTTGGCTATTTTTAAAAATCCTCTCAAAGTGACTGAAAAGAGACTGAAGATGATGAGATACTTGAGAAAGAATTATTATACCCTTAACTGCAGTGCTTCAAAGATCTAGCAACCCTTTGTTCTGAATTCATTTCAACGGTTAATGGTGAAAAGGGGTGTATTTCCTAAAGTAGATGAATTTCTGTTCTCTACGGATCACAAATCTGATCCAAATGAAATACAATTCTGAAAGTAATTTGATGAGTGGCAATTTACCTTCAGGTAACTGCAGGCATTGAGATTCTGCCTCTTTTATGATTTTTCTTCCCTGCAGCTTCTCTGTTCTTATTGGAATCTGTTCTCGGCAGACAAAGGACAAACTAGCCACAGCCCTTTTCTTGGCTGGTTCGCTCCTCCAGGTCCCCCTGGAGAAGAGGACTGTGGTCATTGCTGGGTGGAGTCACCTGGCTCTGGGTTTTGAATGGAAAAGACACCCTAATGTATCTCACTACATATAAACTAAACATAAGTTTATAAATGTATACCTTTCTTGAAAGGATACATGCCAGATAGCATTCTGGGTTCTGACGCTACAAATATAGTAAAACAACACTATGAGATTTATGCATATGTTTTCTTTCTTGTATTTCCTAATATAATGTTCTTCCTATTCAGCCAGAGGTTATAATTGCTTTAGTATGGATTCTCCGTGGATGAATTGGGAACAGACAAAAGTGCAAGGTGGTCTCAAGGCTAGTGGATGGCCCACAGAGATCAGAATTGTCCTCTCTCCCTTCAATATAAGTCTGGTCTGCAAAGGACCACACTGGAAGAGAGACTGCCCCCAGAGGCATAGGTTTCAGGGGTTGGACTCTCAAGATAAACAGAACTGGAGGTGCACGGGGGTCGCCACGCAAACTCCCCTCCTAATTACACCTGAGGAACCCCAGATATTAATAACTGTGGGGTGCCAATCCATCAATTTCCTTTTAGATACTGAGGCAACTTACTCCGTGCTTACTGAAGCCCCTGGCCCACTTTCTTCCCAATCCGCTTCTGTAATGGGACTGTCGGGATGAGCCAAAAGATGGGCCTGATAATCTATGTGAGCCTATTTCTGCTGACCCCGAAAATCCTGAGTCTGCCATTTGATCCTCAAGACAATGCCTTCCTGTCCTGGGCTCACTCCTACGCAGCAACTGCTGGGTCTGTGGAGCACTCCCCTCTTCATCAGTGGAAGGCTTCCCTGTGGTGGACATCTCTACTTCAAGGAAAACTTTCTCCAAGTATGCAAATACCTTCAACAACAATCGCATGTGATGCCTCTTCTTAAACTGATGACATCTAACAATCCTAAGATGGACTGATGTAACTGTGGACATAATATGACTTTTCATTTTGATTTTAACTTGGTTTAATTTTGGACTTCCCTGGTGGCTCAGACGATAAAGCATCTGCCTATAATGCAGGAGACCCGGGTTCAATCCCTGGGTCAGAAAGGTCACCTGGAGAAGGAAATGGCAACCCACTCCAGTATTCTTGCTTGGAAAATCCCAGGGGCACATGAATTTGGTAGGCTACAGTCCATGGGGTCGCAAAGAGTTGGACATGACTGATCGACTTCACAATGAGTGTTTAATTGAGCCACATGCCCCTGTCTTCAAAGCTGTTCTAACAGAGCTGCATCACACACACAACTCTAGGGGTACACATTATACAGCACCCTGCCCTCTGCTTCTGAGGCCCACCGGCGCTGCTCTCCTTTGACTCTTGGGTTCCCCTACTTTTTAACGGAAGTCACAGTAAGATAACAGCTCTATGTTGCATTTTACATTTGCAGGTGTAGAAACTGATAAGAGGCTGTTACAGCTGGAAGAGAGAAATGGCTAAAGTTTTGCAGTTCAGACTACGTCTTGAGATTGGCTCTTGAAGGACATTCCAGATAAGATTAATCAAGACTTCCATGACTAGAACTTGGCACTTGAGTTTCCTAAATCCTAAAAACTCCCTATTAACCTCAGAAACCAAACTTTGGGAGACTGAATGTGGAGACTTCATAAAGTTGCAGATAGTGATGTAAAGAGAAGGGCAGCACTGCTTCCACGCAGAGTGGTCTCGAAAACTCATCATCTCATCTTCAGAGATAGCACAGAAAGAAGACAGTTATACTCAAGAGGGGCTACCCGATCGGCCCCTTCCCGAGT
Source organism: Cephalophus harveyi (assembly GCA_006410635.1). Taxonomy (NCBI): domain Eukaryota; kingdom Metazoa; phylum Chordata; class Mammalia; order Artiodactyla; family Bovidae; genus Cephalophus; species Cephalophus harveyi. The sequence continues at coordinate 261,999 of SJYT01073500.1, read as the reverse complement.
TAACTCCTGGGGTGGAGGGTAGCATGAGCAACGGGCTTGAATACTGGAGGATGGAGAGGCTTCTATGCCATCCCCACCTGAAAATGTGGGATGAGGCAGTCCAGAGAGAACCCAAGACCACCCACACGTCCCAGAAAGCATCTCAGAGGGCATGGCAGAGATCAGTCATCTCCCGTGTTCCCCAGCGAGAACAGACTGGCAAGCTCTCAGAGGACTCACTATATAGCTGAGATGAAAGATCTTGTGACCAGGACTTCCCTGGCAGTCCAGTGGTTAAGACGCCATGCTTCCCCTGCAGAGCACAAGGGTCTGAGCCCACGTGTCAGAGAGCCAGAAAAAGAAAAAAGAAAATTTCTTAAACTGAATAAAAATGAAAATGCAACGTATCAACTTATAAAAGAGAGACCTTGGGGCAGAGGACCTCAGGGTTGACAGACCTACCTACCTAAGGGGTCAAATAGTAGATCCAGCCACAGGGGGCCCACAGGGCCAGCGAGATCTGAGTCGGAGTGTCAAGGAGCATGGGGACGTGTCAGAGCTCATGACACACTGTGAGTGTGCAGAGAGTGACTATGAAGCTCCACCACCAGTCAGGGCAACATGGACAGCCACCTTGCTCCCCTACCAAAGAGTAAAATAGATGAGCGACAGCCTGGCAGACAACACACAGCCCTCTGCATCCAGACACAATCTCAGGATCAAGCAGGAAATGAATAACCAGGATAGTTTCACCACAGAGAGGAACCATGATGGGAAGCTGCAATGTGAACTGACTGAGCTTCAGTTCTGAATTTAGTAATTTCCTAAAAAAGACTTTCAATCAGAAGATACTGAGTGTCTCTGAAGTGGTAAGGAGCTAAGCTGATTTCAAGGATGGATGTGCACTTCTTGTACATCTGACTTGTGACTGTATTTGAAGTGTAAAACCTACTGCATGAAGATGAATGAGATAAAATCTCTGCCTCAAGAACCTTATAATCTCGAGGCATGTTATAAAATGAGCCATCGAAGCCGGGATCTTTCTGCCCTACAATTCTGCCAATGATTGATCTTGAAATTTTATGAATAAATACATTTCATGCTCATAAATTGGGCCTGTGGGGGTTAAAGTGAGAATCAATCAACAAAGCCTAGGGACAGAAGAGCTACAGCTCAACTGCAGAAATACAAGGCCAACGGAGGAAAAACAACTGGTAAAGGACAATGTAAGTGACCAATAGGTTGAGGAACATGCTTTATGAAAAGAAATACTAATATGATAAACTAGTCAAGAAATGCAAAGAAGGAACAGAAATAAAGTCTATCAGATTTTTAAAAAATATTAAAACCATCACAAACCATTATTCAATATTACTCCAACAAAATTTAAAAATGATAGCTCCAAGGATGGTCTGGTTCACAGCGGCGATTTTCTTGACTCCATGAACCCCACACGCTATCAGAAGCGACACAATCCCAGGTACTTTGTATTTTATGTGTTAGGGAGGTAGGCAAGGTTCATATGGTATGTTTACTTGTGTTGCCCAGGAAATGCCCCAGCGATGGAGGATCTGTTTTCAGAACAGACAAGAAGGGATTTTCTTCCAAAACACCTTACAGTTAGACACTGAGAAAACCCAGATGTGATGCAGAAGAATGCTCATTCCCCAGTGAAATTCCGGCGCAGAGACACTGCCCATGTGGAGGACCTCGGAAAAGGCTCAAAGAGCTGCAGCCTTGCACACTCTCCTAGGGCAGACAAGTCAAGTCTCACAATTCAGGGTAGGGTTTGGGCAAAAAGGCACTATCAATGGCCTTGCTTTGTACCCAGGACTTTGAAGCAAGAAGCCGACATCTTAAAAACAGAACAGATTTTGAATTGTGGCAACAATTTGGGGCAGCCAACAGAAGACGTGGCTGGAGACAGCAGAGCTATTCAGTCACGAGAGAGAAGCACTGTCATCAATTTCTTAGCAAAGAAGTAACAGACACCTGTATAAAAACACGTTCTGCCTCCTTCAGAGTTACTTTTGCATGTTCTAAATTGTAAGAGGTCTTATTACAGAGCATGCATGGGTTTAGTCATTCTCAACAAATGCTTTTGATGTTGCCATAAAAATCTAAGTTAAATATGCCCCTCTACACAGAGTCTGACTGGTTATTAAAGGCAAGATTCTGGTAAAGAGAGGCAAAGACTTTTACTTTTTGATGAGTATGCTAAATGGGCTATCCTTATTTATGCTGCTACAGCTCCTATTCCCTATCATCTTTCCAGGCTGTACAATCTCGAGGTTTTGAATCTCCTGTGTCTCTTGGCTGGGGGAAGTGATTTCCTCCACACGCTCCTTTCTAAGTCAGCATATGAAGTCCTCATTCTTGTGTCAGTGGTGTGCTGGAGCCGATTTGTACCAACTCATAAAAGACGATTATTAAATTTTTAGAGATTTCGTGAATCAGTTGTTAGAACTGTTATTAAAACTGAGTTATATAAACTTACAGTTAAATAAATCATAAAGGTAGGAAATATTTTCTATTTATTTTATTATATTTTACTATTTTTTCTGCCTTTGAGGCTATTAACATGTAATGTTCCTGTATAGTGGAAATATAATATAATGATGTGCCACTGACAATCTCTTTCCAGTTCTCCTTTCAGGAAATTATGTCTGCTCCTTGAAAGTGGCGTTGATGGAGGGTATTTATACCAAGGGAATCAGCAAACTACTATAAAAGAAGGCTTGATTATTTTGTTGATTGCCTAAAATTTTAAAGATGAAGGAAAAAGTCTTCATGATATAGTTTAATCCTAAAACTATGCCTAGTATCATAGCCATTACACTGCAAATAGCACAAATAACATGAGGAAATATTCGTCCACCAGATTCAGCAAAGTGACTCACATCATCTGCAAAAGAGATGTTCCACTCTGTCTTGTTTCACTGCTGTCTTTCTGGTTAACATAAATGCAAACATCACTCAACACTCATGTCCACTACACTCATTCATCAGTTGTTGCCATAGATCACCAAGAGATACAAGGGTTCAGAAAAGAAAAATATTAATAGAAGTATTTTATGAGAATCAATGGCTATACGGAATTTATAATAAAGGGTACAGTTATATTTATTATCATTTATAAATCACATATAAAATTTACATATAGAACTTATACATTATTTTCCAGAGAGTCAGTCATCAGGTATTTATCAGTATATCACTACTTGTGTCTCACTCTCATCTAGGAAAAGCGAACGATTGGTCTAATTTTTATTTTTTTGTTAGTTCTCTTTTTACTCATAGAGACGACAGTTATCTCTATTGAGAAATGTCCAATTTTGTATCTCTACCTACTGGCTCTTTATTGTTTTTCATGTTGTCAAAAGGAGCTTGCTTTAAGGTCTACATGGAAAAACCAAGAGAGTTCCAGAAAAACATCTATTTCTGCTTTATTGACTATGCCAAAGCTTTTGACTGTGTGGATCACAATAAACTGTGGAAAATTCTGGAAGAGATGGGAATTCCAGACCACTTGACCTGCCTCTTGAGAAATCTGTATGCAGGTCAGGAAGCAACAGTTAGAACTGGACATGGAACAACAGACTGGTTCCAAATAGGAAAAGGAGTAGGTCAAGGCTGTATATTGTCACCCTGCTTATTTAACTTATATGCAGAGTACATCATGAGAAACGCTGGACTGGAAGAAACACAAGCTGGAATCAAGATTGCCAGGAGAAATATCAATAACCTCAGGTATGCGGA
>SJYT01073500.1:234869-258087 GCA_006410635.1 Cephalophus harveyi | reverse complement strand
AGTTGGCTTAAAGCTCAACATTCAGAAAACGAAGATCATGGCATCTGGTCCCATCACTTCATGGGAAATAGATGGGGAAACAGTGGAAACAGTGTCAGACTTTATTTTTTGGGGCTCCAAAATCACTGCAGATGGTGATTGCAGCCATGAAATTAAAAGACGCTTACTCCTTGGAAGGAAAATTATGTCCAACTTAGCAGAGACATTACTTTGCTGACTAAGGTCTGTCTAGTCAAGGCTATGGTTTTTCCTGTGGTCATGTATGGTTGTGAGAGTTGGACTGTGAAGAGGCTGAGCGCTGAAGAATTGATGATTTTGAACTGTGGTGTTGGAGAAGACTCTTGAGAATCCCTTGGACTGCAAGGAGAGCCAACCAATCCATTCTGAAGGAGATCACCCCTGGGATTTCTTTGGAATGATGCTAAAGCTGAAACTCCAGTACTTTGGCCACCTCATGCAAAGAGTTGACTCGTTGGAAAAGACTCTGATGCTGGGAGGGATTGGGGGCAGGAGGAGAGGGGGACGACAGAGGATGAGATGGCTGGATGGCATCACCGACTCAATGGACGTGAGTCTGAGTGAACTCCAGGAGTTGGTGATGAACAGGGAGGCCTGGCGTGCTGCGATTCATGGGGTCGCAAAGAGTCGGACACAACTGAGTGACTGAACTGAACTGAACTGATAAGGAAAGAGAAGGTAATAATTACCTTTCTATTTTCTTTACCATTAAAACTGGCTTTTAAGGATAAATATGTACATAGCACATTATTTGTGCTATTCAAGCTGACCTGAAACATACTAGTGTGGGCTCTGAAACTATTTTTTATGAGTTTGAAAAGGATTTAAGTTTGAAATAAAATAACAGCCTTTAAGAAAATGGTATGTGCAATGCTTAAAGGCAAGGACCTGAGAGCCAGAACACATGCATTTCAAACCCAAATTTGCAAGCTGCCAACTCTATTATCTCTTTAGATAACCTCTCTGATCTTTAGCTTCCCTATCTATGGAATAAACATGAGAGTACAATCTACTTCATAGGGTTGTTGTGGTAATGAGAGGAACTGACATGTGTGAAGTCTTCTGACGCAGAGCCTGGCACACAGGTGAAGGTCTGCCGTTTCCATTACCACTACTATTATGGGAATCACAGCTGTAACACAAAGCAGCCAAGGGACTGACTTACAGATACTAAACTGTGCAGAGGCACCTGATCTTAGATGGACTCTGGTGCAGAAAAACGGACTTACCTAAGATCACACAACTTTTAGTATTAGAACTCAAAGTAGGTGCCACATCTGATAATCTGTTCTCTTGTTTAGCTAAATGGCTTCTTTCTGAGCTATACTGTACTTATCTTGACTAGTTAATTAGTCAATTTCCAAGAACTATCTTGTTCTTCATGAAAAAGAATGCTTTCATCTAATCATACTGGGATGCTTGACAGCTGCACTGCCCAGTGTGGTAGCCACATGTGACCACTGACCATCTGAGGTGTGACGAGGGTGTTTGAGAAGTGCTGTTAAGTATAAAGCACACATCGCATTTTGAAGACTTCATGTGAAAATAAAGTATAAAAGTATCATTAATAATGTTTATACTGGTTAAAAGTTTAAGTTATTAATACAATATTTTTAATACATTGGGTTAAATGATTAAAAATAATTTCACGTGTTTCATTTTACTTAAGGTGGCTTCTATAAAACTTAAAATTATATATGTGCCTCACAAGTATGACCTGTATTATACTTATATTGGACAGTTCTAAGATTAATCTTCATGCCTAAATCTGAAAGCTGAAAATATTTTTTAGTTTAGTAAGTCAGGAAGTGTCCTCTGCCTTCGTTGAGGGCATTATCATCTGCCTGGTCATCCACGCCAGAAATCTAAGAGCCATGTTGACTCTCCCCTCTTCCTCGAGTCCACATGTAATAATGGTTGACTCGTTCTCAAATCCATGCCAATGTCATCATCCCTTCTACCAGGCAGTCCTCACTATTCTTTATGTGGGCATTATAAGAGTCTTCACACCATTTTCCCTATTCACCATTTTCCCTATTCACCAGTCTAGGCTCCCCAAACTCACCTCCTACACTGTCAAATCTGTCTACTCCTGAGCAAGGTCCTTCCACTGGGCCTATTACTGTGTTCACAGACACAGTACATCCACCACCATCATCACCCCCTGCCCTTAGGCCCATTCGGATTTCTCTCATCTCTTCTGAACTGCTGTATTTGAAATGATGCAAAGAAATTCTTACATATGCACATTTTGTTAGGTTGTGGTGGACGTGTATATTGAGTTATGGTGGGGGTATGGGGAATGGAAGAGAAGAGAGAGGAAAATGTGGGCAGCGGTATGAAATAATCACTTATTATATTTATAAGAAAATTAATTTTTGAATGAAATATAGAAGACAGATTCAACATCTTACTAGATGTCCTGGCCAATGCATTGAAACATCATACAGTTTTATCAGACACAACAATGATAATTCCTCCGATTTCCTCAGGACTATGACCTCCTCAGATGAAATCATGTATGCAAACAATAACAGTGACTGGGACACAGTATTCATAATCATTTTCTATCCCTTTGCTCAAATCTTGCCTCCACCAAGCCTACCTTCCCCTATCCCCACCCCAATCTTTAGGTGAAAGCCCAGGAGCTGAAATTCAAACTTTCAAAAATAATGGATAGTTTGAGCAAGAGATTACGTTCCAGGTCACAGACCAGTGATTACTGAAGAGCTTAAATATGTTATTGCATAAGACAATCTTATTTGTTGAGAATAGTGAAGTGAGAAAAAGAAAAGGGCCCAGGAGGCAAACTGAGTAATAATTTGTGAAAAAGGGAAAACATGTTTCATGTCTGCTTCTTTCCTGAAAAATTAAACTAACGAGATAAAAATGAAAAACTGTGAAGGACCAAGTTATTTATCTCTGTATTTCAAAAAGCATATACCATAATGTATGGAGCTACCTAAGAGAATTTCATTTAGAATTATCATGAAGCTTTCATCTTGTTGACAGGTGATTTGCTTCCTACTAATATTTTCAATAAGTATCCTGCTCAATAACTAATCTTTGTTTTTTCTCTCTGGTGGATTCTAAAAATTAAAAAGTAATTATACAAATGATTTAAATACTTCTGTAAAACAATAATTATGGAAACATCATTGGCTCCATGATGAAAGTTGCCATCTTCACTTTAATAATTCTTAGACTTTTTCCTTCAAAGACATACAGTCACTTTTTAAAAATTATAAGAATTTTTTATAGTCATTACCCTTGTGACTCAAAAAGATTTGTGTTCAGACTGATGGATTATTTGAAGTACATAATTAATAATTATTTGTACTGTTACTGGCTTTAGAAAAGGCAGAGGAACCAGAGATCAAATTGCCAACATCCGCTGGATCATGGAAAAAGCAAGAGAGTTCCAGAAAAACATCTACTTCTGCTTTATTGACTATGCCAAAGCCTTTGACTGTGGGGATCACAATAAACTGTGGAAAATTCTGAAAGAGATGGGAATACCAGACCACCTAACCTGCCTCTTGAGAAATCTGTATGCAGGTCAGGAAGCAAGAGGATGAGATGGCTGGATGGCATCACGGACTTGATGGACGTGAGTCTGAGTGAACTCCAGAAGATGGTGATGAACAGGGAGGCCTGGCGTGCTGCGGTTCATGGGGTCGCAAAGAGTCGGACACAACTGAGCGACTGAACTGAACTGTACTGTTACCAAAATGAAGATGCATCTAGACAATTGAATTTCTCTATTATTTAGCAGTTGGTCAAAACCAAACATTCTGATAAGTTCTGTTATGAAGCTGCCTTTATTTGTAGAATCTGCAAGTCTGAAGAATATTTAGAATCCATTTAATCCAGCTTCAGACCCAATTTAGGCATCATGTTCAATTTATCAAGAGGTTTACCCTTTTGCTCTCAGATCTGTTCAATAATTCACCAGACTTTTACATAGTGCTTGAAGAGCCTTTAAGCTTTCTATAACTTTAACCATCAAAATGACAAGCCTGGCTAATTACCACACTAAGAGGCTGATTTCCAATATCAAAATTCCCCCTTTGCAAGAGTTCCAGCACAGGGTGGTGCCTGCTTGTAACTGGGTTAAGATTACCCAAGTTTCTGGAAGACTTAGCTTTTCCTGCTCCCGCTTGGGCAAGGCAAAATGAGATCAGCATTCTTTTCTGATTCCTACAACTCATGTTTTTCAATAGAAAAGGTCAGGATTCTGATCTAAGATTTACATACTATTTCTGTAAAGTTACATAGTGGGGACCACCACGCTAGAAGTGTTTGCTCTTTGAGGACGCTAAAATAGAGATTGTGCTGCTTTGACTTTCCCCCTATACTTCCTAGACGCTTCTGTGTTTCTAACATCCCATCTTCCTTCCAATCCCAATCTTTTAGTTCAAGGAGAGGCAGACCATGGCACATGGGCCAAATCCAGATTGCCACCTGTTTTTGTAGATAAGATTCTTGAAACAGAGGCGTGCTCATTTGTTTCCATATCGTCTATGGCTGCCCTCCTGCTGTAACAGGAGAACTGAATAACTGTGATCATACACACAGTCTCTGCAAGCCTGAAACATTACAATCCGGCCCTTTGCAAATGTTTCCTGACCTTTGGTCTGGCAAGATCACCGCGTCCTCTCATACCTTCCTTTTCACAACACATATGCGGTGGATGAACAAGTCAAGGGTCACTTTTTCATGAACATGCAATTTCATGTCATGTCTTTGTCTGACTTACTTCACTTAGCATCACGCCCTCCTAGTCCATCCATGTTGCTGCAAATGGCAAAATTCCATTCTTTTTTTATGACTGAGTGGTAGTCCATTGTCTGTATAATACCACAACTTTATCCATAGGTTGCTTCCATATCTTGGCAACTGTCAATAATGCTGCTGCAAACTTTGGGTGCAAATACCTTTTTGAATTAGTGTGATTTTTTCCCCAGCTATATACCCAGGAGTAGAATTGCTGGGTGATATGATAGTTCTAATTTTAATTTTTGAGAAACCACCATACTGTTTTCCACAGTGGCTGCACCAATTTCCATTCCCACTAACAGTGTACAAAGGTTCTTTTTTCTCCACATCCTTGCCAACATTTGTTATTTGTATTCTTTTTTGATGATAGCCATTCTGACAGGTATGAGGTAATATCTCATTTGTGGTTTTGATTTGCATTTTCCTGATAATTAACGATGCTGAGTATCTTTTCATATTGGCCTGTTGACCATCTGCATTTCCTCTTTGGAAAAATGTCTATTCAGCTCCTCTGCTCATTTTAAAATTGTGTTGTTTTGTATGATTCCACTTACATAAATTCTAGAAAAGACAAACTATAGTGACAGAAAGCACATCAATGGTCACCATGGACCAGAAGCAGGAAAAATGGAATAACTACAAAGAGGCACAAACAAACTTTTTGAGGTGAAGGAAAATAGTTTATATCATGTGCATGGTGGTGTTTACATGTGATATAACATGTAGTGTTACATTCTTCAGAACTCATCAGGTGATACAAATAAACTTAGCTAATTTTATTGTTTACCATGAAAGCTAATTTTTAAATTAAAAATTGTTTTAAAATATAAATAGTTATATATAGGAAGAGGAAATAGATAAAGGTACAGAGGAGGAAGCTAGACTCAACTGCATACACCTTATATGGTATTTATACACATTTCACATAATTATAAAAGAAAATTAAGCATTATAAAATCAACCCCTTAAAAGTTAATGCACAATAAAACAAGCTAACCTAATGTGCACTCACTCCAAAGCCTAATTCTCTTTGAGGAGCTATTCCATGTGACCCTATAGCCCAATAATTTGACTATACATTCTGAGTGGGTATGCTAGTAGGACAAAAAAATTGTCAAAAAGTTATTTTTAGTACTCATATTGTTGATGGCAGTGTTATCACACTAGAAGCTATCAGTAACTACTGAGTCTTACTAAGAACAGACTCAGGAACCAACAACTGATAATCCCTCACTTGTCAAAGATGAAACAATATCATCTTTATCATCAATAAGGATAATACCTACAATGCACCAAAACATGTCAAATATCTTTAAATCAATGAATTCCAAAAAAATTCACAATTCTTTATTATTAAAAGTGCTACATTTTTAAAAATGAATATTTATCCTGCCTTTATTTTAGGAACTTTACGTCAGGGAAATAAAAAAGTTGATGAGGGACTCTTTTCTTATAAGAGCTGTTCAACTAGTAACTGAGGAAGGAGTAATGTTATTAAAATTCTGTAGAGCACAAACACAACATTGTAAAGACACTAAACACCAATAAAAATTAATAAAAAATCCAACTTCTTTATAACTTCTAGTGAAATAATGAATCTAAGATATTGATCATCAGTGGCTACTAATATGCAACAAAGAAAAACACTAAACATGTTTAGGTATTTACCTAAATAAACAATACTGCCTATGAAATAGTCTTGCCAATAAATAAATAAATAAATAACCTATATCCAATCAATCTAGATCTAACTACCAGTACAACGAATAGAAGAGCATGTTAAATGACACCATGGGGATGCAGTCAATGAAACACTGATCAAGGGAGACTCTATAGGACTACCAGACAAACTTGATTTCTTTAATAAGTTAAGAAGTTTACTTTTAAAATAGAAATAGTGCAAAGATGGCAATATAGGAATTATTGTAGATTTGAAGGGGTATGGTATTGTGATAACATTTAAGTAGTAGTGTTTGTTTTAGAGAAACATATAGAAATTATTTAGAGACGAATTTACATGGTATCTGGGATTTCCATCAAAATAATATGGAGGTAAAAGGGATATAGGTAAGTCATTAGAGGAAGCAAAAATACTTGCTGTCATAATATAGTAGGTTAACAGTTAAATACAAAGAAGATACCTGAGAATAACTTTTAAATGCTTTTTGGAAGTCATTTTATAACTAGGATCTAGAGAATGAATCCTTTAAATAGTGTCGTAAGTAACAAATCATACTTTCAGATTCAGGTTATTTCGAGGATAATATTTAAATGATAGATTCCCAATTGTTTATGAAACTAAAATGGCATGTAGAATGAAATCAGATTTTTAACTTGATACAAAACATTTTTAAAATGCCAGTCATTAATCATTATTCCCAAAATAAGCCTTATTTTTTATAGTACTGTAGAGAAGAAAGCACTTATCAGATTGCAGTTACAAGTGAGGCAAAATAGCAATGCTGAGACTAATAAGTATTATTGTGTTCTTATGAGGTGCTCCATTGTTACAAGAATATGTGCTAGAATGAGTATATTAAACTGAGTTTTGCTAAGGAAAATAAACTGAAGTGAATTCACATAGCCCACCAGGTCTATCTTACTGTCATGGGTAGCTGAGGCTATCTGTGCCTGATCTCCTGCCCCTCGAGTGGTCATTATGGACGGTGGAGCTGCATATTCCCAAACGGTCAGCCCTACTAGCCGATTAAATCCAGTGGAGTGAGAGATTTTGCTAATATTATCCGAGACTAGAACTACCAATTTAACATCAAAACTAATACTTTGTTAAACCTATCTTGCTTCTCAAACTTGCTGATTATCCTTATAGCTGAATGTGTAGTACTGGATTGTGTTGTCTGCTGTTTTTCAGGAGTAGCTGTTTTTTCTTATATTCAGCTTCCTACCACATATTCACACATACCAAAAACATCATAGGACTTCAGGGGAAGTATTGCTTGATGCTTTGATTCACTCTTGAGTCATAAAAGCAGAAATGAAATCTCCTCCTACCGCCCCTCATTCAGAGTCTCCCCCCACCATTCAGAGCAATACCCGGAAACCTCAAGCAGCAAGGGTTGGCAGCAGCTGGCCCCTGTCTGAGACCTGATGTGGGGAATGTAAAGAGCTCTTCAGAATAAATGGGTTTAGTTATTTTCATAATCTCCTACTGACCAGACTTTGGAGCAAGATTCTGAGTTCTTCATAAGGATCCACATAAATGTAACACTTACCCAAAGAAATGCACTGCTGAAATTTCATAAAAAATATTTTGCTAGTTATGAGAAGAATTTTACTTAACGTTTATTTTAACCTACTACAATCTAGGCTGTTGAAGTTGTTTAGTTGCTAAGTCATGTCTGAATCCTTTGCGACCCCACCAAGCCCTTCTATCCGTGGAATTCTTCAGGCAAGAATACTGGAGTGGGTTGCCAGGTCCTTCTCCAGGGGATCTTCCTGACCCACAGACTGAACCTGCCCCTCTTGTTTGGCAGGCAGATTCTTTACCACTGAGCCACCTGGGAAGCCTGTACTGTTCTTATTATTTTATAAACACTAATTTAACATCATAAACCTATAAGATAATCAGTCACAAGCTATCACATAATGAAACACCACAGTTTCATTAAAGAAGAAACTGAAGTGCAGAGAGATTAAATAATTTATCCCAGGTCACACAGCTAGTAAGTAGCAGAGGTGGGATTCGAACCCAGGCTTAAGTTGCTTAACCACTGTATTCTGCCACCTCTCTGCTGAACTCTTCTGACACTTCAGCTATGCTATTTCACAGTACAAATTCCCTTTCCCTTTATAGCTAAAGGCCTATTTTAAACACATCAATCAATTTAAGCTTATGGCAGTTTAAAAGATTATCTTTGAACATATTCTTAAAATCCACATAAAAGGAGACAGACTTCAGAGTAAGGGTCAAGGGGAATTTAGGAATAAGTAACTGAAGTAAATATACAACTCCTAATGGTTCACAGATGGATCCTTAACTGTTCACTTACCAAAAAAAAACAGGGGACAACGAAAAGCAGATTCGTCTCAATCTGCTATGCATTATAAAGGCAAAGATTTATCAGTTTAAAAAAAAGTTGCAAGTTTATTGGCTTTTTTCCTTTCAATAAGGTAAGTGCATCTCATTTGACATGCTAAAAGCTTACCAGCTCCTGAAAGATTACAGGAGCACTGCTTGTGGACAGAATTTTGGAGATCCACACAGGAGGAAAGATAGCCCACTTCCAGAAGATGCACAATTGAGACAACCGTCCAGTGACTACACCATAGCAGAAATTTTGTAAAATGTAACCTGTGTTCTACACACTTGAAAATGTAATGTGAGAGACAGTTATACTGCTAGATAATTTATTTTTGTGGTTAGCCTATTTTATAATTAATTTGAGAAAATGGCCCAATTACTAGACAGTCTCTTGTACTTTGCAGCTGAACTATACACATTCTATTGCTGCATTCCCTACCCTTGATAATTTGTTGTTGTTCAGTCGCTAAGTCATGTCCAACTCTTTGTGACCGCGTGGATCTGTAGCCCACCAGGCTCCTCTGTCCAGAGGATTCTACAAGCAAGAAATGGAATGGGTTGCCATTTCCTCCTCCAGGCGATCTTCCGGACCCAAGGATTAAACCTGCGTCTCTTGCATTGGCAGGTGGATTATTTACCACTTTACCATTTGGGAATCTCCCTTGCTAACTAGCATGTCTAAAAATATAAATATGTTGAAGTTAATTTAAACTTAAAGGACCAGTGATGTGAATATTCTTGTGCTAAATATAAGTATCCAATGAAAAAATGCCTTTGCAAGTCCAATTCATATAGACGTTATAAGAAAAATGGAAAAGATGAGCAAAATTCCAAAAGCCTTTAAAAAAGACATAGGGTATCCCCAAGCAAAGGAGCAATACTCTTGGTCTTGTGAAATGAAAAAAAAAAGGGAATTTAAATTTTCTTATAAGGAGATCTTAGAGCAGGAGGAGAAATTTTAAGCAATGGGGGAAAAACTCCATTGAGGGCTATAGACAACCAATAATTTAATCAACATTTTAAGAAATAGAAAATCAATTCTCCTGCTCTTAAGACAAAAATATAATAATCAAAATGTATTTCAGTTCACTATTCAGGCTAGATAAGGGGGAAAATGACAAAAACTAGAAGATAGAAAAGACCATCATCTCAGACTTATTCTAATCATTTCTACAACCACAGAAACCACATATGGTACATCTTCTTGAATCAGCCCATTTTCAAATATTCTACACTAATGTTCAGATACGTTCATTTGTATTTATCACATGTGCTGACTTTTGAAAGATACTGTTATCAAACCCACTTGGACCCAGTGCTCAGATTCACTTCTGCTATAGTCCCAGTTCCAACTCCCACTGGTAGCTGGACACCCTTTGGTTCCCTATCATTTCCCTCTCAACCTCCCCCATGTCCAGACAATCCCCAGCTCCAATCTGTTTGGGCTCTGTAACCTGACCTTCCTTCTCACTGTGGTAGCCAGGATTCCCACCCTTACCAGCCTTCAGACCTCCAACCCTGAATTGTTCTCCCACTGGACAACATTAGTTTGCTGGCCTCTGAGCCTTGAACTCCCTATTATTCCCCGGCAGCTTTTTGACCACCAGTTCTCTTTCCACAAACCTCAACAACAGAAAAGAGAATTTTAGGTACTTACCTTTGGTCATCCAACTAGGTCTAGTTCCTCCCTCTCCAAAAGGTTCTTTCATAGTGCAGTTAAGATGAAGAAGTAGTGATGGGAAAATCAGTTTGAGTTCTCAAATATTTACTGAGCATCCACTGTATGTCCCAGGCTAGCACTGCATTCTTCATTAGCTGGTGGGGAGTGGATCTGACACACCTTGAGACATCAGTGAATGAGACATCTTGGGCTCTTGAAACCCTCAGAATTGAATGGGTAAGGGACAGGGGTGAAAACTTACCTAGGATATAAGGGTGATCTTAAGGGAGATAATCTAGTTTCACCGGCAGAATGAATTTTAAAGGGAAAGGGTGAACGAGGGACATATGCTTGCCTACATTGTGAGCACAAAAGGAGAAGCCATTATTTCTGAACAGAAGTCTTTGTGGTGGAAATGGCTTTTGGAGCAGCCTGGGAGGGTCAGCGGGTTTTCAGTGAGAGAAAGGAACAGGAAAAGGTTCTTGGTATGCTTGCCCACGCAGTTGCCCCCTTGAATATGTCTGGCTGCTCTCACTCATTTTCCAGTGTGGACGTGTATTACTTTGCTAAGGCTGCTGTTAACAAAGTGCGACAACCCGGGTGACCTGAACAACAGAAATTTATTGTCTCAAGTTTCCGGAGCCCAGCAGTTCTAGGTGAAGGGTCTTAGCAGGGTTGGTTCTTCCTAAGGACTGAGAGGGAAAATCTGTTCACCCTTCTTGCCCAGCTTCTGGTGGGTTGATGGCCAACCTGTCATTCTTTGGCTTATAGAACCATTACCCTGATCTCCACCTCCCTCTTCACATGTTTTATCTTCCCCGTATGTCATTCTTCAAATTTCCCCTTTTTATAAAGACACTGGTCGCTGCACTAAGAATGGTATTAATATAGATACACACCTAGAAAGGGACAGGTATAGTGAAATGGATTCTTCTGTATGGTTTGTGAAAATCACTCCATACTTACTATGCATACTGTGTAGATAAATTAAGAAGATTTCTTACAATACAAAGGCATTTTCAGATACACAGATTTTTGTTTGGGGGAATACTGGTCTTTTGCAAATTCTTCACCTCAAAGCCCACAGCACATTGAAGAAACATCTCAAGTTTCATGTTTTTAGATTCTCTATATCTGAACAGACAAGAAAGGCATATTGTATGCTTACAGATCCCAAGTCTACTACTGACTTGTTTTCTTCCCGTGAGAGGTAAATGTACAAAGGGAAAAGATAATGCATTTCAGTACAAACAGGATCCAAACAAAAATATTAGAGCTTGGCTCCTGAACAAGTGATAAAAGGTTTGATGCCATCTATTCTTACTGTAAGTTCTGTCAAGAGGATACTCAGTTCAAAAGGGAGGAAAGCAAGAGAGGATATTTTCATCCTACCATTTCGGTAATAGGAGTTGGACAGAAAAGTGGTAATAATACTTTAGATTTTCATGGTGCTTTAGAATTTTCAAAGAGTTCTCACATACTCTTATTTCATTTGACTACTGTTTGGTGGGCAAAATAAGGGCAATGACTCCCATTTTAAAGATAATGACATTCAGAGAGTTTAAGGGGTCTCCCAACATGACCCAGATAATAAATAATAAGAAACACAAAGAGTGCATCCAAACCTTCAGAACAGCTTTTTGTTAGCCTTTGGGAACACTAGCCTTTAGGGACAGCATGTAGCTTCTCAATGTCAAAACAGAGTTGACTTATGAAGTTCTTCACCAAGAATTTGTCGCAAAAGATGGTCATGCCAAATGTTTATAAGCTGTTTCAGGTCAAACTGTTTATTAGCTGTTAATCAAAGTGTTTCTGATAAAGCTCTGTATTATTTCATTAATGGCTGCCATACATCACATATAAACAATAACCTACAGAAAAAATAAAACACAACAGGTCCCTATCACTCATCCAAAGTATTAAAAGATAATTTAATTTATTCATTGAGTCAACAAACGAGTTGAAGGTTGAGCAACGACTCTGTGCTACAGACTGGGTTACATACTAGTGGTAAAATAAGTGCCAGAGTGCCCCATCTTCATGGAGCTCACTGTTTGGCATGTGTCTATGGGGGGGGTACTTATAAATGTAAAATTATTAAACGTGAAGGGCACTAGGGAAGAAAATTGTGACAGCAAGGCTCCCTCTAAGCAGACAGACTGCGATAATCAGGAAAGCCCTTTCTGAGGAGGTGACGTAGGGGCCAAGATTCGAAGTATGTGGATGAGTTAAGGAGGACCAGGCGACTTCACTTTCACTTTTCACTTTCATGCATTGGAGAAGGAAATGGCAACCCACTCCAGTGTTCTTGCCTGGAGAACCCCAGGGATGGCGGAGCCTGGTGGGCTGCCGTCTATGGGGTCACACAGAGTCGGACACGACTGAAGCGACTTAGCAGCAGCAGCAGCAGTGGTGGTGTGTTAGGGGAGGGTGCAGTAGAGAGGAAGGAGATACGAGGCAGAAGAAATAGAGTGCAAAGGCCTCAAATTGGGATGGAGCATAGCACATCTTAGAATACAGAACTGTCTATAACAGCCACCTCTACTTTCTCACCTGTTTCTCTTTAACACTCTTCAGCCAATTTCCCATCTCCACCACTCCACTCACCCTGTTAAGGTCAGCAATGACCACCATAATGTAAATCCAACCCACACTTCTCAGTCATGTTATTCAGTCTCTCACTAGCATTCATGGCTGATCATCGGCCTTCCACTTTAAAAAGCTGGTAACAATCTCTGGGCTCACCTTCTCAGTCTTCTTTGCTATCTTCTTTTGCTTCACTTCTCAATATTAGAGCTACAGGGTTGGATCCTAAGTATGTGCTTTTTTCTGTCTACATCTTTAAGATATGTCATCCAGTCCCATGGCCTTAATCCCGCTGTATTGTGAATCTCAAATACATACCTCTGGATCTGTCTACTGAGAGGTAGATTCATATATAATTGCCTCATGTCTCTACCTGAATACCAAATGGGTCTCTCAAACATATGGAAATAAACATGGGTTCCCATCCCCTCAAACCTGCTCATCTTCTAGTCTTCTCCATCTCAGTAAATGAGGAACTACTTTTCACACTTCTCTTCCCCTTACTCAACTCCCACATATACATACTAAAAAGTTTCTGTCTCCAAAACACATCCTATAATCATTCGCTTCTCTCTACCTTGATTACCATCACCCTAATCTAACAAAACCTGCCTGGACAAGTTCATATATTCCTGCCAGTCTCCCTGCAGCCATTCCTTCCCTTTTGAAATCTAACTCCATTTTTATGGCTGAGTAATATTCCATGTGTACATGTACCACAACTTCTTCATCCAGTCATCTGTTGATGGACATCTAGGCTGCTTCCATGTCCTAGCTATTGTAAATAGTGCTGCAGTGAACACTGGGGTGCATGTGTCCTTTTCAATTATGATTCCCTTAGGGTATTATATGCCCAGCAGTGGGATTGTTTGGCAACTAGAACGTTTCCTTTAACATGCAATTCAGATCACGTCACTGTGTTTATTGAAATCCTACAAGGACTATTTCACTTGGAATAACATCCAAATTCCTTAATCTAGCCTACAAGCCTTTCATAACCTGGCCTAAGACCACCTCTCTAACCTCTTCTCCTTCAACACACCTTTCTTCCACACTGTGGTAGGCAGGAATGGCCTCTCTCCCCAAGATGTCCACATCAAAATTCCAGGAACCTGGAATTATGTTGCCTCACATGACTTCAGGGAATCACGACTGCAGATGAAAGCAGGAAGACATAAAAAGGACAGAGAAGATGAATGCTGTTGGGTAACCAAGGCAAAAAATGATGGTAAACTTGGAGTAGGGAAGCAGCAGTGAAAAAGCTAATGTATTAGAGTGTAATTAGAGCTATAATTTGGAATTAAAATGAACAAGACAAAGTGACAGATTGGGATATAACAGGTCCAAATGAATAGAGCTCAACAATGAGTTTCAGACTGATATTCTCAGTAACTTAGAAGCCTGCCTGTGTGCTCAGTCACTCAGTCATGTCCGACTCTTTGTGACACCTTGGGCTGTAGCCCGCCAGGCTCCTCTGTCCATGGCATTTTTCAGGCAAGAATACTGGAGTGGATTGCCATGCCCTCCTCCAGGGGACCTTCCGGACCCAGGAATCAAACCAGAGTCTCTTGCATTTCCTGCATTGGCAGGCAGATTCTTTTCCACTAGTGCCACCTGGGATGCAACTAGTTTCCCTATAACAAAATTATCTAAAAGGTGATTTGTCAAAGATCCCTTCTCTCCAGGTGGATGTTACAGTCCACAGTTAAACTCAAGTATCCTGATGGGTTTCACTGTGGAGGTCACATAGCACCTCCCAATTCTGTGATCCAGAGATTCCCAAAATGGGAACCCTGGGGTCCCCAAGATCCTTTCAGGCAGCTGGCAAAGCCAAAATTATTTTCATCATCACAAGTATATGTTATTTAAAGCCTAGATGACACGTGATATCACAACAGAAGGGATGTTGAAAGAGACAATGCAGTAAGGTGATTGGCAAAAATGTAAAAATAATGCCACTCTTTGTTTTGTAGAAATTATTTTTCACAAACATGTTAACATATAAGGAGTTCATTACTGAGTTTTAAGTAAACTGAAGTAAAAAACTTCCACGGTTTAATTTCTGATAGTAAATATTAACGAATAAAATCCCAGATGAACAGAAGCTCTTAAAGGTCCTCAGTAATCTTTAGTTGTGAGACAAGGTCCTGGACCAAGGCTTGAGAAGCAGTGTCTGAAAAGGCCACCAGAGGGTTCTGAAGATGGGGACAAAGGAAACAGTCTCCCATGCCCTCCCTCTGGCTGGCAGAGCCTCCTCTAGGCTGGAACTTGGGGATGCTGTCTACAGAAGCCCCGGATTTCATACCCTGACCCCGGCTCTCACCTGGAAGCCTCGCGGCCTTAAGCCCAGTCGGTCTGTGGTCCGCTGCCCGGGTCCAGAGCGCACAATGACCAGACGCTGTCGCGGGGTCGAGTGCCATCTCCTCGCGTAAGGGACAGTGCTGACAGGCGGGAAGAGGAATCGCCGGGGGTGGAGAGGGGCACGGCCGGGGGCGGCGCGGGCCCTGGGCCGCGCTCGTCGAGGGCCCGTGTCCTCCCCCTGAGTCTGGGCCACCCGCTTCGGCAGGCCGCCCGCGATCTGAGGAGTCCGGGAGCCCAAGTCCTCCGAGGGCCGGGGGGGCCTCACCCACCTGTTGCTCTTGATGGAATATTCGGCCCACCCGGTCGGGCAGTTCCGTGGTTCTCTGGGGCCCTTCCATCTCCTTAGACAGGAAGATACTGGGCAAAGTCCTCTGGGACCCTGTCACAGTCGTGTTGTTGTCGGAGTCAACGTGGTGAGACGTGTGGGCGCCCTGAAGCCCAGGAAGCGTCGTCTCGAGGTTCCGGCGGCTCAGCCTAAACGCCGGACTCTGAGCATGCGCAGTAGTGACCAAGAAATCTACGCCTCACACACTCCCCTTCTTGTGACCCGGGGCTGGAGTGGGGCATCTTCGGCCCAGGGCGGGGCGTCCTCTAAAGAAGACGAGGTGTCCTCAAAAGAAGGAGGGGTTAGCAGGCTTCATTCTGTCTGGCGTTGATAAGCGTTAGTTGATAAGAACTGGGGTTATATGTTTGTTTTGCTTCTGTCTTTAGAAGCTGGAACTGTGTTTTAAGGATTAAAAGCAAATATACACCCGTGGTGGATTCATGTCAATGTATGGCAAAACCAATACGGTATTGTAAAGTAAAATAAAGTAAAAATTAAAATTAAAAAAAAAATACTCTAAGGAGCTGAGAATGGCACATGACACGCATGTATAAATAATAGTTTGAAGGACAGTAGATGCAGCCTACTCCACCTAAGGAGGATGGTGAAGAAAGAGAACTAGATGCAGGGAAGCAAAATCAATATCATATCAACCAGTTCTGCATCTGAGGTTTCAACCAACCATCCATTAGAAATATTTAGAAAAAAATTTTCAGAAAATTCTCAAAAGCAAAATTTGAATTTGTGGAGCACCAATAATTACTTAAAGTATTTACAACCATTAGCATAGCATTTACGTTGTATAGGACTTCCCTGGTGGCTCAGATGGTAAAGAATCAGCCTCCAATGCAGGAGACCCAGGTTTGATCAGTTCCTTGGGTCGGGGAGATCCCATGGAGAAGAGAATGGCTTGTTGTTTAGTCACTTAGTTGTGTCCGACTCTTCACAATGCCATGGACTGCAGCACGCCAGGCTTCGCTGTCCTTCACCAACTCCTGGAGCTTGCTCAAACTCATGTCCATTGGGTTGGTGATGCCATCCAACCGTCTCATCCTCTGTCATCCTCTTCTCCCTTCAATCTTCCCCAGCATCAGGGTCTTTACTAATGAGTCAGCTCTTCTCATCAGGTGGCCAAAGCATTGGAGCTTCAGCTTCAGCATCAGTCCTTCCAATGAATGTTCAAAATTGGTTTCCTTTAGGATTGACTGGTTTGATCTCTTTGCATTCCATGTACTCTCAAAAGTCTCCTCCAACACCACAGTTCAAAAGCATCAATTCTTTGGTGCTCAGCTTCCTTTATGGCCCAACTCTCACATCTGTACATGACTACCAGAAAAGCCATAGCTTTGACTATATGAACCTGTTGGCAAAATGATGTCTCTGCTTTTAAATTCACTGTCTAGGTTTGTCATAGGTTTTCTTCCAAGGAGCAAGAATCTTTTAATTTCATGACTGCAGTCACCATCGGCAGTGATTTTGCAGCCCAAGAAAATAGTCTGTCACTGTTTCCATTATTTCCCCATCTATTTGCCATGAAGCGATGGGACCAGATGCCATGATCTTCATTTTTTGAATGTTGAGTTTTATGCCTGGAGAATTTCAGGGACAGAGGAGCCTGGTGGACCACAGTCTATGGGGTGGTAAAGTCGGACATGACTGAGTGACTAACACTTTCATTTTCTACATTTGTAAGTATTATAAATGATCTAGAGATAATTTTAAATATATTGGAGGATGTGTATAGGTTATGTGGTTATGTGCAAATATTAAGCCATTTAACATAAGGGACTTCACTATCCAGTGATTTTGGTATCTGAGGAGGTCCTGGAACCAACTCCCAAGTTACAACTGTACTGAGTTCAACCTCTGTCAAGCAAACCCTGGGAATCACCTGAGACCATCTAGTGCTCACTGTCTGTCAACATCTGAACAAGCACCTACCTTTTCGTGTCCTGAGAGGCCACAGAGAAGTGTGTGGTCCAGCAGGAAAGGTTCCTATCTGCACTTAGAGATGTCTCTCCAGCTGTGGACTACCTTTGTTGGAACACTGGACAACCTCAGTGGCAGTGGTGGTGTGAAAGGGACATGGTTGGGAATTAAAGGACCAGCTCACGATTTACACCCCTCTTGATCCAAGTCCCAGCCAGAATGGTGGTGAAACCCCCTCCCTCTTAGCAAACTCGAATCCAGAAGGTCATGACCCAGAGAATGTGATTACAGGCCAAGGAATGATTTTTAAGTTCAAAGGAGCTAGTCAAGATCTGGTTGAGCAGAAGGCTTTGAGAGCTTGAGTTTAAAAGGAAATGGTGGGAATTCCCTGGTGGTCCAGTGGTTGGGACTCTGTCCTTCCAGTGCAGGGGGCACAAGTTTGATCCCTGGTCCAGGAACTAAGATCTTGCAAGCCACATGTAAAAAAGTAAAAATAAAAAAATGGAGTGGAAACCTTCTCTAACTCTCAGGGTGAGAGTTGTTCTGTCTCACAAATTCTGAACCTGGGCTATAGCCTCTCTAGCTCCACTCTTTACACTCTCTACTAGACATTTTCTAGGTATATCTGGGTCCCTCAATTAAAAAAGAAATCTTTCTTCTTGCAGCTTTTTGTTTTCCAATATCTAGTCTAGACTATCTAGCCTTTATAATTTTTAATATAATTTCTGATGCCAAAGTAGGGTCAACTCAACAAACCATGCTGACAAAATTCAGAACAACAAGCATATTAACAAATTATAGTTCTGCTCCTTCTATTGTTAAGTTTAATGATTTGTGTTAACAGGGCAATTTGATAGATATACAGATATATACATTAAAATATATTCTGGATTCCCAAAGTGAGATCCATCTATCTATCCATCTATGTATCTACCTATCTATCAATCTATCCATCTATTTATCTATCAATCTGTTGAGAGATAAGAGAGCTACAGACTTAGAAGCAGGTGCCCTGGTAGAAACTCAGATTTTCACGTCTTATATCAAATGTTCATGGTCACTTGCAGTGCTAATCAATGCTGGATATTGTATATTGAAAAATATTACCCATTTCAAACAATGACCTTCACATTGAAAATGCAAATCCTAATTAGAAACCCTAGAGTTAGCTAATGAAAAGTTTTGTATGTGTAAGTTCAAGGTAAATTATAATACACATATCTAAGGCACAGGAAATGTGAAGGAAATAGCATAAGAATCTCTGAAGTACATTCCTAGAGCTCAAAAAAAAAAGAATTTGGCAAACGTTAGAAGAACTGCATCCTGGCAGTTCTTCAAAAGCTTGGCAATCCTGAAAAGTTGACCAGTACTCAATCCCTAGCAAGAACTGAGTGAAGTCAGACTACATATTATGTTCAGTTCTCTTCAGCTTTTTCTGTGCTGTTGTATTTGAGAATGCAATAAGGGACTTAGAAAACTGTGTCACAACATATATTTTGACATCTGGGAGACTCTTTCACCTTATCAGATTACAAACATTATCAGGTATCATTGGCAATGACACAGAAATTGTGGGATGTAGACAGATGATTGTGTTCTAAAGCACAGAAGCTGAAGCAGCAGATAATTTATCACTCTCAGCTTTCAGAGTCAGTGTAGCAGGGGGGGCTGGCAGTGAGCCTTGAGATCAAATACCAGTTTACACAAGGGAATATTGTACCCAAGTCCACGAGGTTTCTTAGAAAATGAGAACTGTCACTGCGTTCTGCCTCTTAGGTTAAATAATATCCAGCAATGATAGATGCAGAGGGAGGAAACTGAGTTGAAAGGGAGGAAGGTGAGAAGGATGTATGCCAGAAGAAAAAGAAGCATTCTTATTATTTAGAAATTGACAAAAGTAACAAGCACATGGCTCCCAGGTAGAAATTTAAGGCAAGTGGCATGATGGTTAAGTATCATCTTAACCAACTCCAACTCCTGGGAGTCCTGGGTTTGAATCCCAGCTTTGTCATGTCTCAACTTTACAAAATGGGCAGATGAATTTCAACCTGGCTTCCCTGGTGGCTCAGATGGTAAATAATCTGCCTACAGTGCAGGAGACCTGGTTTCGGCCCCTGGGTTGGGAAGATCCCCTGGAGGATGGCATAGCAACCCACTCCAGTATTCTTGCCTGGAGAAACCCCATGAACAGAGGAGCCTGGCAGGCCACAGTCCATGGGGTGGCAAAGAGTCAGACACTATTGAGCAACTAAGTACAGCATTAGGGATAATAATGATGGTATCATAAAGAATTGAATAAGGAATATGTAGAATGAGTAAACAACAAGGTCCTATTGTATAGCACAGGAAACTACATTCAATATCTCATGATAAACCATCAAGGAAAAGAATATGAAAAAGAATATATATGTATATATATGTATTTATACATGTACTGAATCACTTTGCTATACAGAAGAAATTAACACAACATTGTAAATAACTATCATTGATAAAACTTTTTAAAAATTAAAAATAAATATTATTTAAATTGAACCGAATGATTCACTGTGGTAACAATTGATGGGTATACATAGCATACACATATATGAATAGAATATCTATAAATATGCAACCAGAGCTTTATATTTAGAAATAAGTGACCTGGGGTTCAGTCTCAGTTCTGACACTTAAGTTGCTCTGTAACTTTAAACTAGTTAAGAATTCTTCTCTTTTGTTTTCTCCAACTGAAGAACACAGATAATAAATCCCTAACTAACACCATTGTTCTGAGAATCAAATATACTTGGATGAAGAGTTTATGATTTCTTCTAAAAAATACAATATTAGCAATTAGAATTAATAAGAATAAACATTTTTGATTGTGGTAAAATACAACTGACATAAAATTCACCCTCTTTGTTTCTAAATGAACAGCTCTACAGTGTTAATTACGTTCACACTACCATACAACCAACTTTCAGAATTCCAGAAGTTTTTCATCTCGCAAAATCAAAACTCTGTATTCATTAAATAACAATTTCCAATCCCCCTCTCAACTCAGTTCTTGGAAACCACAACTATACTTTCTGTCTCTACAAACTGACTATTCTGGACACCTCATATAAATGGAATCATGTAATATTTGTCTTTTTATGACGGGTTTATTTCACTCAAGCATATCCTCAGTTTCATCCATGTGTATAGAATGTCCTTCCTTTTCAAGGCTGAATATAATATCCCTCTATTGGATATTAATGTGAATAATGTTCCTTCTTTGGGGTGTTCATTATGTTTAACTCCTGTTCTTCCTTCTGGAGACATTTTAAGCTTCAGCCTCTTACCAACATGTATATCTTTCAATGTGATTCATTTATCACAACCAGCCTGATAAACTCATTTCTTTCACACCAAACACTATTCTGCTTTCTTTTGAGAACATCTGGTTCACAAAAAAAGAGGAGCTTGACAGCAGTAACTATAATAGGTCAGTGCTGTACCTACCTGACATAAAAAGCATTTCAACAAATTCAAAATAATTAATCGTAGTCTCTTAATTTAGCTGTGCCCAGAGAAACTGCAATGATTTGGTGTGTCTGTCACTATCCTTGAAGAAAAGTCATTTTTCACAGGAGCTATCTTGTCTGTTGTTATAATTGATAATATGGTCTAATGCTAAAGTTTAGTGTTGCTGATTCTGCAAAGAGAAAAGTTTGCCTAACCTAAAAGCACTTGTTTTATACAATTTTTTGCAACTGTTTATTGAAGGAGAAAGACGGAAGCACACATACACTTACAGGATATAATACTCTATAGAGATTGGTTACTGAGTGTTTTATTTCAAGGGTTTTAAAAAATTATCTTACTTTCTCACTTCGTTAGTAAAGATACTTTTATGTAGCTTTTTATTTTACTACGGATAGAGAACTGAAAGCCAATCTCAAAACATAATAAATCATTTCCAGGAGTTGTTTGAATTTTTTTTTTTTTTCAAATAAGGACATGTCACTTTTTCTTTCTGAGCTTTTTATTTGCATGTGGTTTGAATGGTTTTCTCAAACAGGAAATGTTTCAATACACAGAGGATGAAACGAATTTGAGATGAATATCAAGGAACTTCCACAGAGAAGTGTGAACCTTTCGTGGGTCTTGGCTTACCGTTTTCCACTGCAGTGTTCTCTCTCAATGTGAATCGATCATTTTCTCTGTTTATTTCAGCATACATGTGTGAATGATGAAGAGCACAACATTGATTACAATGTGAAAGGAACTGCTTCTCATTGGTGTGTATTTTATCCTGTATGTTGAGCAGGGGACGATAAGGTCCCTGGGTGTGGGGCACCCAGGATCATTCCTTCCAGGCTCAGACACACCCATCCTTAGCTGCTGCTTCGTTTTGAGGTTACACTTGTAAAATGGCTCAACGCTTCTGTTTATCCAATGTTGACTTAACCTCTTCTAACTATTGGCTAATTTTTATAGGTCAAATACTACAGCATGTTCTCTACATAAATTATTAAGTAAATTCTGGTTGCTGTACCACTGAATTTAAGACTAGACGGAAATTGAATAACTGAGTCTCAGTGGAATCAAATTTGACAGGATATACCCATATTACCTTGATTCATGGACCTAACATTCCAGGTTCCTATGCAATATTGCTCTTTACAGCATCAGACCTTGCTTCTATCACCAGTCACATCCACAGCTGGGTATTGTTTTTGCTTTGGTTCCCTCCCTTCATTCTTTCTGGAGTTATCTCTCCACTGATCTCCAGTAGCATATTGGGCACTTACCGACCCGGGGAGTTCCTCTTTCAGTATCCTATCATTTTGCCTTTTCATACTGTTCATGGGGTTCTCAAGGCAAGAATACTGAAGTGGTTTGCCATTCCCTTCTCCAGTGGACCACATTCTGTCAGACCTCTCCACCATGACCGGCCCATCTTAGGTGGCCACACACAGCATGGCTTAGTTTCATTGAGTTAGACAAGGCTGTGGTCCATGTGATCAGATTGGCTAGTTTTCTGTGATTATGGTTTCAGTGTGTCTGCCCTCTGATGCCCTCTTGCAATACCTACCGTCTTACTTGGGTTTCTCTTACCTTGGACGTGGGGTATCTCTTCACAGTTGCTCCAGCAAAGTGCAGCCGCTGCTCCTTACCTTGGTCGAGTTGCCTCTCCTGACCTTGAACATGGTGTAGCTCCTCTCGGCCCTCCTGCACCCGCGCAGCCACCGCTCCTTGGACCTCGGGCGTAGGGTAGCTCCTCTCGGCCGCCTGCCCTGACCTCGGGCGTGGGGTAGCTCCTCTTGGCCACGCTGCTTTGTGCGCCGCCCATCCCAGCCGCGGCGCTTCCTGTGCCGCCCATCACAGCTGACATTCTAGGAATCAGAGAACTAAGATGGACTGGAATGGGTGAATTTAACTCAGATGACTGTTATATCTACTACTGCGGGCAGGAATCCCTTAGAAGAAATGGAGTAGCCATCATGGTCAACAAAAGAGTCCAAAATGCAGTACTTGGATGCAATCTCAAAAA
>SJYT01073500.1:195093-231096 GCA_006410635.1 Cephalophus harveyi | reverse complement strand
TGAGTCTGAGTGAACTCCGGGAGATGGTGATGCACAGGGAGGCCTGGCGTGCTGCGATTCATGGGGTCGCAGAGTCGGACACGACTGAGCGACTGAACGGAACTGAACTGAACTGAAATGACTAACACTTTCACTTCGCTCCACTTTCATGCTTCAAAGAAATCTCTCATTTTTTTCAAAGTGGTCATTTCCAATTTTATTTGGAAATGAAACATTAATTTATATCCTGGGAAAGACTGACTGACCAGAAAATATCATTATTATGGAAAGGAAAACAGGAGTAACAGATGATTCAAGAAAAATGTGGATTTAGAGAATACATGGATATAAAAACTACAGAGAAGCAAAATGGCCCATCAGACTTCAATCATTTTTTTTTTAATCTTACTTCAATTTTATGTTTTGGGAAAAACAAAATCTCTCTTAAGGATCTAATACGATCTTCAATGATTTTATATCAATTTGCTTATGACTTCTGTATGACATAGAACAATGATTATGAGCTATCACTTTGGGGTTCAGACAGATCTGAATTTGAATCTTAGCTTTAGTGCTGAGTAACTGTCTTATATTGGGAAAGATACTTAAGTTTTATGGTTATCAATTTACTAGTCTAAAAAATGGACCTGACTAATCCTACTACCTGTCTCAGACGATTTTTGTGTGTACTAAATAAATAATGCTTCTATGTACTTAGTATGATGTCTGCTCATAGTCAGTGTTCAGTAAAGTTCAGCTGTGGTTGATGAAATTGTTCTGATGACAATGATTATCCATATTGATGAAGTTAAGGGTTCCTACTCCAAATATTTTTTGGGTAGTTGCTGAGAATCAAGCTTTTGATTGAAATTATTAAATACCATGTCATTACTTTTTGATTCGTGAGAAATTTTCAGAAATTATAACTCCCTAATTCAGGATTTAAAGAAATTGTATGAGAAGAATAAGAATTCTTCACTAAAACAAAATTATAGAAACATTGGAGAGTATTCTCTTTATAAATGATTTTAATTTGTCATCTTATAAATTTTAATATTCTAGACAATAATTTTCAAGGAAGTCTTCAATATTTCCAGTTTGGGTTCTGAAGATTTTAACATGATGTATAAGATGACTAATGTCAATAAAAGATGGTTTTTGACAAAGTGTCTTTTGGATTCTAAAGAAAGAATATTTCTATTCACAGAAAGTGAAAATATATCTGGAGTGAGCAAAATCTACCTGCCTGAAGGTTGAAGGCTGAATTTAGTAATTACATTTATTTTTTACTGTTACATAAAACTTACATAAAGGACAATGCAAAAATAAATAATCACCACCCAGGTCAAGAGATATAATTATTATAGAGGAAACCTCAGAGCAAGAAAGACAACATTGCTAGAACCCCAGGAGCCAATCATAACACCATTTTATTTTCTCCTGGAGAAAACTACTAGCCTCATTTTCATTGTTTCCAGCAGGAGTGTTGGTCTAAATAATCTAGCTGGCAATTTGCAGAAATGGAAGGTCCCTGTGACTTTTAGAGACTCCTCTTAATCTTATCACTCAATAATCAAAAACAGAGGTCAACATGAGGCCAACATGTTCTGTAGAGGTCTTTAATGTCATAGACGGAGGCTACCCTCAATTAGAGGTCAAGGACCTCCACTGGACATTGGGCAAAATTCAGCTGACCTGAAAGAAGGGAAAAAAGGTGAAGAATTCTTAAAAATAAAATATGATTATAATGTAGTTATTCTTTATTACTCTAAATTTCTCAAAAGGTGGGTACAATTGAACATACTGGCCAAGAATCAGTGTGGTATTCATATTTTCATTACATGTATTTAATAAAGTAAAGTGACTGTAACTTAGTCTCACCACTCCTATCCACACCTCTGCCCCATTTATATAAGACTTGGCATTCCTACAGTGTTTGTTCATCTTTATAACTTAATAGCTTTGGCTTGTGATTGTTTGGGGCTTCCTAGGTGACTCAGTAGTAAAAGAATATGCCTGACAATGCAGGAGACTCAGGAGATGTGGTTCAATCCCTGGGTTAGGAAGGTCCCCTGGAGAAGGAAAGAGACTCAACTGAGCACGCACGCATGTGAGTGTTTAATAAGCGTTTCTTAAGTGAATTAAAAAGCAAAGAAAGGGACATCTACTAAAATTTTGAGAAAAAATGGATCACTGAAATTATTATTGAAAGAAGTTTATTGAAATTATTGAAAGAAGTTTCCAAAGAGAGTATTAGACTTAAATAGATATGTAAGATTTCATGATCAGAAAAGAAAAGAAGGGGCATTTGAGTTGTGAACAGGCCTATAGAAGTGAGATGGTGATTGCATCTGAAGGAGATGAGCAGATAAATTTGATTGGATTAGACACAGATGTAGGCTCTACATGGTCCCCTTGCTAATCCAGTGCCTCTGCCATCTGTTTTGTTTATTGGAACATTATTTTGTTGTTGTTCAGTTGTTAAGTCATACCTTACTCTTTGCACCTCCATGGACTACAGCACGCCAGGCTCTTCCATCCTTCACTATCTCCCAGAGTCTGCTCAAATTCGTGTCCATCAAGGCAGTGATGCTATCTAACCATTTCATCATCTGCCACCCCTTTCTCCTTTTGCCTTCAATCTTTCCCAGGGTCCTTTACAATGAGTCAGCTCTTAGCATCAGGTGGCCAAAGTATTGGAGCTTCCCAGCGTCAGTCTTTCCAGTGAGTATTCAGGGTTGAATATTGGAACATAGCCACAAAAAATAAAATAAAATACTCATGAGTGTCTCCCATGACAAAGTTCCCTCCACTGGAAGGAATTACTGGCGGCTTCCTCTTTCACTGAAAGTGCCCAATATTTATTACACCTCCTTCCCTCTCATCTCCTCCCCCTTTGTCTACCTAAATCTCACCTATTCACTCACTTAGCAATTCACTGGGGAGCTCCAGAGACTTCTTGACTCTTACTTCTGAATTTTAAATTCCCTTATAAACAAAAACCCCTTTTCCTATTGATTTTGTCTCGGTTTTCTGGAAGCTCTAAATGATTCTTGGCTTTTCTACATCAGTCTCAGAGTAATCGCTTTCTTTTCCCTTTGGAGCTTCTTAAAACAAGTCAGCATAATTGTGTCTACTTACCCCTTTAGCATAAAGCCTTCATTCTAGTCTTTAAAGCCACTCAAAGATCTTGGAAATATTTTCTTCACATTTTTTTTTGTTCATTCTTTATTTTTAAAGCAAGTACAAGCAAGCAGTCCAAGTATGTGATTTATTTTTATGAACAAGAAGACCCGGAGAAAAGAAAACCCTTTCTTCCTGAGAAGTAAAGGTCTAACTGACCGTAACATTATTGCTTCAAATGTAATTCCTTAAAACATAAGGCTGTCTTTCTCAGGAGACAAGCACATTCAAAGCCAGCATTATTCCACTGAACCATGTCAGATGAACTGCATCTTTTTCTTTTCTCCAAGATCAATATAATACCATATACAAAAGGAAAATTATATCCATGTAGACAAAAAAAGGGCTTTTCAGAGGGAAAACTAAAACATTAGATGCTCTATTTCTCCTTGTAAACATATATGCTCTGTTCTGGAAAGGGCCACGCAGATCTTTGCAGTAGTTGCTTAAGATCATAGATGATGATGAGAGTCAGTTCCACTTTTCACAAGAAAAGAAAAATCACTGCTCAGGTACAGCTAAAGGTTTCTAGCACAGATAAGGAATTTACTAAGTGTTTCCCATAAGATAAGTAGCCAGATTTACAAAAGTGTAAGGATGTTCACCACCACATTTCATTTTTTGAATTAATAAATCCCAGAAGCAATCTAAAAATCCATTAATACAGAATTGAATAAGTAAATTATGGTCTGGCTAAATATTTGAATGCTGTGTAATCCTTTGACCAATGATGTGTATCTACATCCTTAGACAGGGAAGGAACTATATGACA
The DNA here is from genome assembly GCA_006410635.1 of Cephalophus harveyi. Taxonomy (NCBI): domain Eukaryota; kingdom Metazoa; phylum Chordata; class Mammalia; order Artiodactyla; family Bovidae; genus Cephalophus; species Cephalophus harveyi. Next base: position 227,162 of record SJYT01073500.1, on the reverse strand, counting down.
CCTTGATTTAAAAGCAGATTTTGAAATAAAATACATAAAATTCACCTTATCTGAAATTGTGTGCTCCTCTATATGTATATGGGCTTCCTTTGTGGCTCAGCTGGTAAAGAATGTCTGTAATGTGGGAGACCTGGGTTCGATCCCTGGGTTGGGAAGATCCCCTGGAGATGGGAAAGGCTACCCAACCCAGTATTCTGGCCTGGAGAATTCCATGGTCTGTACAGTCCATGAAGTCACAGTCAGACACATATACATATACATATATATATGTGCAGAGACATGCATAGAGAGATGGTCCTGCAAATGTCTAGATGCCTGATTTAGGAGTAATGTTTGCTTTCTTCATATAGTTTTGAACTTCCTCAAGGTTAAAATTACCGATTGCACATTTGCTATATGTGGAATCGGAAAAAAAGTGATACAAATGAATTTACTTGCAGAACAGAAAGAGACTTACAGACTTAGAAAAGGAACTTACAATTGTAGGGGGTTGGGGGTGATTAGGGGAAGGGATAGTTAGGGGGTTTGGAATGGACATGTACAAACTACTGTTTTTAAAATAGATAAGCAACAAGGACTTATTGTATAGCACATGGAACTCTACTCAATGTTATGTGGTAGCCTGGATGGGAGAGGGAGAATGGATACAAGTAAATGTATGCTGAGTCCCTTTGCTGTTTACCTGAAGCTATCATAACATTGTTAATCGGCTATTGATTGCTCAGTCACTCAGTCGTGTGTAGATGGACTGTAGCTCACCAGGCTGCTCTGCGCATGGAATTTCCCAGGCAAGAAAACTGGAGTGGATTGCCATGCCCTCCTCCATGGGATCTTCCAGACCCAAGGATCGAACCCCAGTCTCTTTTTCTCCTGCATTGGCAGGTGGGTTCTTTACTACTAGCACCACCTGGGGAAGCCCATAGTTATACTCCAATACAAAATAAAAAAGTTTAAAAATTAAATTACCTGATTACTCTGTGACATGGATTTCACCAAAATAAAAGCCACTAGAATATATTGTAATTATATTACAATTAATTATAATTAAAATCAGAAAACAAAGTGAAATTATCTTTATTTTGGAAAAAAATTATCTGGTTAATTGATTTAGTGATTCATTTTGTTTCAATAGTAGCAATTGGCTAGAAAGTGAGACATAGAGATTTAGTGACAGAATCTCCTTTACCATGGACTATATACAATGTTTTAGAAATGTCCCTATATTTTGGAACAGATTTTAATTTGGGGAATTTTTACCAAACATTTAAAAATTTTCTCAACATATAAAAGATCAAATGATGGTCAAATAGCTAATTATTACTTGATATTTCTATATTATTTCTTTCTTACAGCCTTAGCAGAAACAGTATTAAAGACTTGAGAAGTACTTTGAGCTCTTGCTCTCTTGGTTTTTCTATGAAACTATTTTGGAAGAGTGCCAAGCATATGTTCAACAAATGTTTTATACTAGAAATATTTTGCTCTAATCACAAACTGATGGAATAACCACGATAATTCAAGCGTTCTTTTGTTCATTTGCTTGAAATATGTGCTTTGTTTTTAGCTGAAATCAGGTTCATATGTGTTGAGAAAGAAAGAGCTGTGTATTTCCAGAACCATATTCTTCTAACATGAGCTCTGTAAAAGATTTTAGAAAGACGGTAATAATCACTTGGCATCAAGTGAAAAGAAAGCTATATATGGAATATATTTTCACAGTAAGAACATTTGATTTTGGTCAAACCCATGTCAAAGAAGAATTAGAATTAATTTTAGCCTTGGTATGCCTAAGATATGGACAGCCAGATTATCTTAATAGGAAACATATTTATGCATTCAGAATTGCTTACGCTCAGGCAGAGTTTTCCATTGCAAATACTGTAGCCTCACGCAGCAAATCCACCATTTATGGGAAAACTTCAATTATTCGGATCACCAATGAAAATCAGGGGGAAAAAAGAGCCCTGAATATTAAAATAGAAGTCACAAATGGTGTTCAGTACACTACCCCTTCTCTTAGAACTCTGCCATAGATTAAGAAACCTTAAATTCACAAAAACTCATAAAACTCAAACTGAAAATAGTATGAAGTAATGACTGTTGATATTATAATAGCTCAAGAGGAAATGGCACAGCTATAAAGCAAGCATGATCAGAAAATTGAACTCTAGGGGAATGTCATGTTGGATCAGGGTACTTTCTAAGGGCAATAGGGATGATGGCAAAGTACAGTTTGGATGTCTTAATGGCAGTTATTATTTGCTCCCCAAATCCACGTCCTGAAGTGCATGGATATCAATTCTATGTATTCAGAGGGGAGAAGGATCATCCATGTTGTCTACCCTCCTAGGTTATTTTGATTTTATTCTCTCTGCTTGTATTTCTATGAATTAACAGAATGGAAATAAAAAACACAATTTCAGGGACTGCCCTGGCAGTCCAGTGGTTAAGACTCCACCTTCCAATGCAGAGAGTGCAGGTTTGATCCCTGGTGGGGAAACTAAGATCCCGTATGCTATAGGGTGCAGCCAAAATTTTAAATACATAAATAAGCAAATAACTAAATAAATGAAACTTTAAAAAAACCCCACAATTTCAGTGCACAGTGACTTACCAGTGAAAAAACAGCTAAAATGGTGATATGTTTTGGCTTGGAGCATTCTCATATTTATATTGCAAGACATGTCTAGGTTTCTTGGGGAAAAAATTGGTCAAGTAGGATGCAATCAGCTTTTAAATATAGCTCACAAAATTATATGGTGATTTTGCAAGTGTGCTATTAGTTCCACTAAAAGAAAGATGACTGGGATGAGCTTGTTTTCTAATGAGCAAAGGCATAGAAAGATCAAGAAAAAGAAACAGGGATCCTGTCTGTACTTGGCACACAAGCCTCTCTTTGCAATCACAGAAGGTAGAGATAAAGGCTATTATGTGTGTGCCTGCGTACTCAGCTGTGTCTGACTCTTTGCTGCTCTATGAGCTACAGTCTCATCTGTCCATGGGATTTTTCCAGGCAAGAATACTGGAATGGGTTGTCATTTTCTTCTTATAGCAGTTAGGAATTCATCGCAAGGGCTAAGGAAAGCAAAATCTTTCTTGGTTTGCTATTTTGTGGATTGCATAACCCTCTCTTGCTAAGACATGAAGAAACATGGGTTTTACATCTCTGGATTTTTACATCTAGGATCAGGCTGACCTCATCGGAGCCTTGATTGAAATCATATTATATTATTCATTTTGCTCTGGGTAGAAGCACTACAGTCTGGACATTGAGAGGTTCTGACCAAAGGTAAGAAATTGATGAGACAAAGAGCAGTCAGCCTCATGCAGAGCAGGCAAGCGGGAGTGCTGAGTAAATCTTACATCCTCAAAACAGGCTAGAGAGAAACCAAGCAGTCCTGTGTTTCCTGAACAATACCTGCTTCCTCTTGCTTCCCATCACCCAGGCTGCCTTCTCTCCCCAGTGGGTGCCACTAGGGCTGTGAGCACACTGAGAGGACACAGAGGTTGGTAGTAGGCGCTTAAAACCTATATGAATACTGTCTCTGGGAAACTCCATGGGGGAGCAGAGAGGACAGACAGGCAAGGACGGTTAAAGACTAGTGGCAACAGGAAAAGAGAGAAAACTGACCTTTCTGTGTATTCTGATACACAGATATGAATGGTGTTAAATATCAGTGTACAGCTATCAAAATAATTTTTAAATTCTTGATGTGAATGTTAATTGCAGATCCAATCATTAGCGTCTATTTGTAAATGTCATTTACACTATTCTTTGTCAAGTGTGCTATGTGTATGCTCAGTCGCTCAGTCACGTCTGACTCTTGGCGACCCCAGGGACTGTAGCCCACCATGGGATCCTGCAGGCAAGAATACTGGAATGGGTTGCCATTTCCTCCTCCAGGAGATCTTCCTGACCCAGGGATCGAACCCGTGTCTCCTGTGTCTCCTGCATTGCCAGATGGATTCTTTATGACTAGCAACATCTGGGAAGCACCAAGCGTGCCATATTCTGCTACAATAGACAGGAAAACTTTGGTAAAGACTCGCAGTAATTCCCTGAATTAATTTTTTTTTAACACTTGATGTTTTTCAGAAATAATTAGCCTTATTGGCTCACAGGTCCCAACTCCCTGAGCTAGTTTCATTTCTCCTTCTCCTTCTTCAAGTCTTTCCACTTTGGTGTCACCTGCTCAAGGAAGCATTTCCTAAAACTCCTGGTCTGGATTCCAGGAGTTTTGGTTGAATTTGTTATCATACTGTTTCTGTTTCATGTTTTGGGACTTTTGGCTGCAAGGCATGTGGGATCTTAGCTCCTGGGCCAGGAATCAAACTCACACCCCCTGCATTGGAAGGTGAAGTCTTAACCACTGAACCACTAGGGAAGCTCCTGTCCTTTGATTTTGACTCTCTGCTCCATGAGAACAGGCAAGTGATAATTATGTGCCTGGGTTTTGCAGTGCCTGCTATGTGCCATGCGTTATTCTGACTTCTTTGTATAGATGAACGCTTCTAATCTCTGTAACCACCCCATGGGAAGCAGGGGCAGACAGAGGTTATCTTTCTGAAGGTCACGCAGCCAGTAAGTGGCAGATCCAGAATTTGAACTCCGGAAGTTATTTCCACACACCATACTCTTGATTGGAATAAAGTGTTGCTTCTTAAATCAGAGTGTCTTTGGTTTTAGAACAATGTCACTGCTTACTAGTTGTTTTGCCTGGGATCTTTTCTTCCCTGAATAAATCTGTTTTCTCATCTGAAACATGAGAATAAATATTAATAACAGTATTTGCTCTAAGAATTAAGAGGTTTCAACGAGATAATATGTCTATAGACAGCAATAACACACTCAGTACAGGACTTGACATGTAATAAATGCTCAATAACTGTTTGCTGCTTTTTTATCCTTAATCTTATAATCTTCTTCCTTCTGGTCTTCCTCCTCTTTCTTTTTCATCTCTTTTCCCTTCAGAATTGTGTCTTCAGCTCTGAACAGAGAACAGACACGTGGGAATCAATAAATAACTCATGAAAGAAGATAGGAGGGAATGAATGAGTGAATACAGGAATGAAATAGACAGAGAAATGTCCTTGAAACCAGTTTGCATCAATGCCATGTGCCTTAGTCATACATTTGCCTCTTCAGCAGGCTGAGGGTGATCTTGCCGTGACATCTGCAACCCTGAACAGGGTCGGCCTGTCAAAAATCGGACCTCTTCTTCCTCACAGCAGCAAACTCTGCTGAAAGGCTGAGCCTTTCTAGGCTGAAAATGTGTCCCCTGGTTAAAAGAGGCTGGGTAGTCAGTGTGTCTTAGACTCAGAAAGTTGGTAACCAAGGTCCGTTTGTCAGAGCTTTGGAAATACCTGTAATACCATCAGGTACTGTTTAGCCCTCAGTTTGAAATCAGTAAGTATTCAAAGAGTTTTCAAACAATCTCAAGAATTTGCATTAAATTGTCACTATGATACATAAACATTTTGCTGAATTAAGCTAAGAGATGTAGAAGGAAATGGCAACCCACTCCAATATTTTTGCCTGGAAAACTTCACGAACAGAAGAGCCTAAGGGGATATAGTCCACAGGGTTGCAAAGAGTCAGAGACAGCTGAGCATCTGCACACTCGCGCGCGCACACACATACACACAAGCTAAGGGAAGCATCTTGTTAGACCATGACTACAATATTTTGTTGTGAGATATTAAGCAATAGTAATGAAAATAGTTATTGTGACACTTGGTTACATTTATATAAAATCTTTATCTTTTTGGAGTGCATAGCTGCAAAATAGTGTCAACATTTTAAGCTGCCAGATTTTATGGGGCTAAACGTGATTAGCAAACATTCTTTGCCTTACACACCCAAAGGTTAAACATAAGCCAGAAACCAACACTGAATGTAGTTCAGGCATTCCTGAATCAAATACCTTAGTGAAGAAAAATGATAAAATCTCAAGTGGTCTCATTCTTGGCAAATGATTTGACATCTCTTTTCTAGTGTGGGTAAATATTTAGGGAGAATTCCCAACTAGGAGGAATTTCCTATAAAGTGGAAATTTCACTGGTGTGTGTTTTCTACTCCTCCAAAGTTAATTCACAAAATTTGTTTCATTCTATCATCAGTGGCTATGATTCATCTGTCATCTTAACCTGTGCTTGTGTTCCCTGTGGGCTGGAAACGTAACCCGTACAGAGGTGAAAATAAACATAAGTAACACACACACCAGAGGGAGCCTGAGGGAGTCTGCTCAACTTGATTGCTATCAACTGGAGTTTTGCCAGTTCTTCTTTGTTAGCTCCCATTATTGCCCCCTCCTTTTTTTTTTTCGGGCCCGCCACATGTCACGTAGGATCTTAGTTCCCTGACCAGGGATTGAATCTGTACCATGCCCCTGCCACGAAATCTCAGTCTTAACCACTGGACCTCCAGGGAAGTCCCTTCCCCTCGTTTTGATACAGTTCTGCTGTTCTTTTGCTGTGGTTGGTGGTGGCGGTTTGGTTTTGGGGAATATGCGACTCCTAGCTTTATTCTTTGGCTTCTTAATCATAAATGGCAAATAAAAAGGAATCCAAATTTGCATGGAGACCCTGGGTGCCTTAAGAGAGTCCCTCTCCAGATTATTTTCATTGTCCAAGGGGAATATTTAGAACCACACAAGGAGCTTGGCTGGGTGTACTGTGATGACCTAGAAAGGTAGGATGGAAGTGGGGTGGAAGGGGGGCTCAAGAGGGAGGGGATATATGTATACTTATAGTCGATTCATGTTGTTGTACAGCAGAAACTAACACAATATTGTAAAGCAATTATATTCCAATTTTTAAAAATTACAAAGAAAGAAAGAACCTAGGCAGAGCTCCACCTTTGGCACTAAGTGTATCCTGCTCTCCTTGACAGAGTTAATGGGCCCAAAGAAGTGAATTCTGTTTCAGCTCAATTCATCGGCATTGTCTATTCCTGGCAGAATTCACTTACCTTGATTGAATTTGGCATATATCTGAAGGAGTTTAAACTTTACCTTAAGTTTTAGATTATCTCTGATTTTTTTGGCCTTGGAAAAATAAAGACAAGAGAACTTCTGGAAAAAAAGAGGTCAGTGGGATTCAGCCTCAAACCAATCAGTTTCATGAAAATTCTAGACTTTTATCCCCAGAGGATGTTAGGGTACATATCCCTGCCATTATAAGGTTCTTCTATGTTTACAAGAAATCTGCATCATTATCTAATGAAATTCAAGCACTTTCTAAAGTCTCCATAAGTATATAGGGATTTAAAATCTTTTGCTCTTCATTTATAGAAAAGAAAACTGAATTGCTTAAATTTAGATTAATTAAATAAATCACAACTGATGACTTACATTTTAATTATTGAAGGTTTATGTCCCCAGAGGCCAGGCCTATGGTAAGTTTCATAATATACCATAAAAATTATGTATAAATAAAAACAATAAGGTTCAAAAAAGTGAAAACACTTTAACAGTTACTCTGGATGTGGCTAGTTGCAAAATACAAAGTCTTATTGTTAAGGGCAGGCCAGTTTCTTAGGAAAGGAAAGATTCCTGTATGTTGTATGCCTAAAAGTAATATAATATCATATGACAATTTTTTCTCAACTAAAAAAGAAAGAAGAAAGATTTCTAAAATTAGAGCTACATCATAGAAATTTACAGGAGAAAACCTCTCCATGATACATAAGATGTGTGCACAATTTCAATAATCAATGATGTTTGAAGGGAAGTCCTAGTGAGTGAAGAAAAGCAAAATAACATTAAGCCAACTCAAGTAATCCTACCTGTTAAGAACGTACACAGGAAAGGCTGGAAATCTGAGCTCTGGGCAGCATGTAATGACAACAGATGTCACTCCTGGGCAAGACGAGACGGGGCTGGAAAGTGCACAAAGGTCAGACCTCCAGCGACGTCTTGTTATGTCTAGCGAGGACTTTGAGAAGCAATCAGTGCACGTGCATAAACACACACACACACACACACATTTTTTATTTTATGACTGTAGAGCGCTTGGTGTGCCTTAATGTCTAGTTCCTGTTAATTCCTCTCTGTTACCCTCTCTTGATTCATATCTGTTCTCTTAAGGGTCTGTACATTTATTTGAATCTTTTTAAATTTAATCTTCTAATTTGGGACTTGCTTTGAGCCGTATCTTAACCTTCTCTCTCTGCAAATTCCAGACTGTGGGCCCAGATTCCCAGCATTGACATTCCTGCAGCCTCCTGCTCAGTGAGATATTTCTGGCTTATTCTTTCCCTAAAGAAGGATGCCGGGCTTCGGCTTTGTGGGTTAGAGAAGTGGGAAGTCCCTGGTCACTGGCGTGTGTGTCCACCTTCTCTGTCTCTCTCTTCTATGCCTATGACTCCATCTGTAGCCAATGATTGGTTTCCCCAGGTAATATTTTTCACTATACTGTTGACCACACTCTTTTCATTCTCTACCCTTCTCCCCTACCATTCTTCACACCCGTTAACCAACATTTTAAAAACAAAACATTATAGAACTAGTTCTAGTAGAAAGTACTTTTGCTAATTTGGCTGTAAGTATATGCCATTTTAAGTATAGACAAGTTCCATTGATAGGTGCACATAGACACACGCATGCACATACACAAACACACACATCACAGTACACAGACATACAAACATACCACAACACACACAGGAAACTGCTGTGTGTGTGTACTCAGTCGCTTAGCCGTGTCCGACTCTTTTGCAACCCCATGGACTGTAACCTCTAGGCTCCTCTGTCCATGCAATTTTCCAGGCAAGAATACTGGAGCAGGTTACCATTTCCTACTCCACAACTTCCTTCTAAGCAGCATCAAATTTAGAGACACCATCTTATCCCTTTTTGTCCTTAAGAAAGAACTTCAACATCTTTACATTTGGTATCTGTAACATTTGCAAAGAACCAACAAGGTGTCTGGCTATAGAATTCCCAGTCTTAATTACCCTTGCAGAGATGAATGTTACTAAAACCCCAACCCCAGGCTTTTGAGGAAGCAAATGACACCTTTTGCCTTCCTCTGGTAAAGGGCTGGCTTCACTGCTCTGGTTTCTCCTGAACCCTTGTCTTTACTCATGAGGGCAGAAGAGTTCAAATAGAGCTTGCAAAATGGCAGCCTTCCAGCCAAGTCTGGCCTTACATACTGGCTTGCTCAGAAATCTAAAGATAGTTTTTAGTTAGGCTAACATTTCCAAAGGAGGACATTTTTTTGGAAAAATTTGGATTTCCTTTTCTCTTAAACAAGTGGATGGTCTTACAACCCCAGGGCCATGCTCCTTCTTGGTAACAACTGGTAGGGGCCGCAGAGCAGCTCATAGAAACCAGGAGATGCACCTCCTGTTTCCAGCACAGCCTCAAGAATTCACTTCTTGTTACTGTCTATCCCGAGTCGCTCTTGGCCTCACCTCCCTGACCCCGAGAGGCATGGGAGTTGTTCCTCTGATGGAGATGGCTTAAATCTGGCTATGAACTGGTTGAGAAACAAACTGAACCTTATGTGATTCACAAGTGATGGTAGGTACTGGTGGTGAAGGTAGAGACTTCTGCGAACATGGAATCCAAGATCCCCACTGAACAAATTGCTTACTGCGGTAAATTCTGAGCAAACAGCCTATTGGTCAAAGGCTGCTAATACAACAAAAATGGAAAAGTGGGAACAACAAAATAGGAGAGAGATACTGCCATGTTCTTACCAAATTCTAACTCCTTGCTCTTCTGGGCTCTCTGCCGATCACCCGTCTCAGCTCTACCTGCTCATGGATGTCTCCTCATGACCTTGAAGTTGAGGAGAATAAAGGATGTCACCTACAGGCCTGACCCAGCAAAGCTTCCCGCACAATCTTCCCTGCAACCAAAGGAAGAGGACCCCAAGGACAGAAAGTGGGTGGAAGATGGAAGGGCTCTGGCAACCCGCCCCCAGGCCCAACCCCAGATCCCACTGCACCCTGAATGTGGCTTGAGTGGGAAATGAATATCTGTATTCCACAAAGATGCTGAGATCTGGGGATGTTTGTTACAATACTTAGCCTACCCCTGATTAATGCTGAAGGCTCCTGAAAGCCAGCCAGGGAATGGATAGAATAAAAAGTTCCTGAAGATAGGCATGATTGCTAATAAGCATGTCTGTGCCACCAAAGAGATAAAGATCCAAGCAGAATAGATGTACTTAGTCCTTAACCGGCTAGAAGCCTGCGGCTCCCAGGTTCCAGCTCCCTGCTGAAGAGCAGATGAAAAGCGGCGGGTGTGTTTAGGAAATCTTTTACACAAAATTGCTTCATGCAGCTGTGCTTTTCCTCCCCGAGTAGAGGGGAACACATAAAGCGAAAGCCCATCTGTTTGGGGACTGTTAATGCTCCCCGAGGCTCCTGGGAAACATACCTGAAAAGAGGAGCAGAGAAAACCATCAAGAAGAGATCCAATTCTGCTTAAGAAGGTGTCTGAAACCTACAGCCCCCCAGAGGGATGCACAATTCCAAGTCAGAACTCTTTATTAGTTGAGCACTGTCGAAAAGATAGGAGTTTTAAAATCCTGGTTTACATTAAACTTAAACTAGGGATTCATTGCTTTAACTACAAATTTTCTCTTTTCTGTAGCACCGAGACAGCTATAAGGAGGGTTTCTAAGGGTTTAGCAATTTGTTGCGATAATTAGGAATAAAGAAGAGATGGCATAATAACTAGCACATTTCTTTGGGCTTTTTTTTTTTTCTTCTTCTCGTTATGCGTTTTTGGCAATATAGCAGTTTAGTATACAACACTTTGATGTTAATGATCTAATTTCCTGGGGATCTGCCCAAAATAAAATAGTTGTTTCCTAAGTGGTTCCAGCTCACCAAATGAGACTTGACATAGTAGAGAACTGAGCCCCTTAAAAGGGCGCATTTCGGTCCTTAAAAGGGCTGCCTGTATCACAGAGTGACAGCTCGCATGTCTAATTCCATCCCAGGGCCTGGCCCATGGAGTCCTGTAGATCCCAGTCTAGTTGAAGGAAGGCCTTCCAATAAGACATTTATTTCAATGTATATACTCTGCTTCTTTGAATAAAATGAAGATTAAAAATGTATACACATATGTATATGAGAAATGGAGCATTTCCTGCCATATCAGTAAACAAGGGTGTCACAGTCATCAGGGACGTCACAGTCATCGGTGATTGTAGCCATCCAATGTGAGCTGGTGAACCCTGAGGAAACTCAGGAAGGAAAAGAACACCTACCATCTGGCAGCCATCAGTTTCCAGCCATCCCTATGCTGAGCCCCAGTGGAGCTCAGGATGTGGAAAAACCCAGGATATTGGACCTGGAGAACGGAAAGTGAAAGTGGAGTCGCTCAGTCATGTCCGACTCTTTGCAACCCCATGGACTGTAGCCTACCAGGCTCCTCCATCCATGGAATTCTCCAGGCAAGAGTACTGGAGTGGGTTGCCATTTCCTTCTCGAGGGGATCCTCCGGACCCAGGGATCGAACCTGGGTCTCCCACACTTCAGGCAGACACTTTTCCATCTGAGTCACCAGGGAACCCCCTAAGGAATAATTTGAGTGAGCTCAGACTCTTACATCTTCCCATACATAGTAAAGCACTAAATTCCTTAACTTGAGATACGTTTTTTTTTTTTTTTTTTTAATTAGCAATAATCTTTTGATGTTCAGACTACCTGCTCCTTGTTGCAAAACTTGTATATACCTGACTCCTCCCCTCGTCTCCTCGGAACAGATGTTTCAGGGTTACTTGAGTTGCTACCTCCCGGGCTTGAAGGCCTAAAAATTCTCACCAAATAAAACATAACTCTCAACTTTTAGGTTGTGAATGTTTTTTAAATCAACATAGGGAACTCCCTGGTGGCTCAGTGGTTAGGACTCTATGTTAACACTGCTGACAGCTTGGGTTCGATTCCTGATTGGGGAACTAAGATTCCACAAGCTTTGCAGTGCGTGCTGCCCACCCCCTCCCCAGATACATGTGAAAGTTAATACAAGAGGAAGAGATGATCAAGGCTCTGAATGAAATGAGTAAACAAAGGATGTTGCGGTTGTAGCCAACAGTCACCAGGGCCCCTAATGGTGAGCCCTGAGGGGACTCAGGATGGAAAAGAACAGGATACTGGCCCCAGAGAGCTCAGGCACTTATCAAAGGAATGGTTTCAATGAGCCCAGACTTTTGCATCTTCCCAAATGTAAAGAAGCTGTAAATTCCTTCCTTTAGATGCGAGCTTGGGCTCTGCCTAGAGGTGGTACCCTGGAAAGCCACTCTCCTGATCAATAGCCCTGCCTAAGGAAAAGAAGGGCTTCCCTGGTGGCTCAGAGGGTAAAGCGTCTGCCTCCAATGTCCGGAAGATCCCCTGGAGAAGGAAATGGCAATCCACTCCAGTATTATTGCCTGGAGAATCCCATGGACAGAGAAGCCTAGTAGGTTACAGTCCATGGGGTCGCAAAGAGTCGAACACGACTGAGCGACTTCACCACCAAGGAAAAGAAAAAAGGTTTGCTTTATCATAGAAAACCTCAGGAGGTAAACTTGAAGGATATATTGACCAAGTTTGCTATTTCACCACAGGTAAATCAGGAACCTGATTAGATGTGTATAATCAAAGGCATTTTCAATCTAAGTCTTATTTGAGAACCATTCTATAAGGGATGTTACTTACTGGAAACTGGGGGTGGAGGTGTCAGATTTCACATCAGTTGCTCCTGAAAGAATGAAGTTAGGTCAGCAATGATGGGAACATGTGAGCGCACAATCATCTTGTTGGATACCCTTGACCCTGCAAACCACCACTATCCTTATCAAATGACCCTCAGCTTGCTTCTACATAGCATCTTTCGGTTTAAAAGACAGAGCTCCATGGCTTAATCCTGACTGGCTCCTCATGACAGTTTTCCTCTTGGGCAATCTGCCACCATGTCTATATTTTGATCAACTATGTTTGTATGCTGAACGCTTTCTCCCTCTTCCTCCTCAGCTCCAACTGTGAGTTTCTACAAACAACCTTGTTCTGAATACTTTCTTCCTCTCTGTCTTTGGGGAGGAGAATAGCATGCTTAGTCCAACAACCTTCCCAGTGCTCTCCATCAAAACCCTTCTAGGCCAAGGGCTCTGTGCTTGTCTCCCCTAGGTCTCCCCGGGCCTTCACCTCAAACAAAGAATGACTACAGTTGCTAGACAGGTCCTCCAGTTTCTGATGGTTATCATTCAGCCTATATGAACAAGATCGTTTCCTAGGAATTTCATAAAAAGGACCAAAAGGGCTAAAAAGCAAGAAATGAGAATGACTAAAATAATCTCATGGGATAAAGTGTATACAGTTCAAACATACACTTACTCCCAAACAAAAGCTGTTGCATGATGTGGGTCTGGTACTGTTTTTTTGCTAAAACACTTCACTAAGTATAGCGAAGGGAATGGGGCCTCAGAGATCTAGCCAGACTTCCCTCTGTGTTCATGACTTGACCCCAGCTGGTTCCTCCTCCACGTGGATAATCACATGCCTTGGGGCTGAATACTGATGCTGGGGGTCCTTCATCCCTCTCACGTTGCGATTTCTCAATGTTCAGATTCAAAGTACAGACACTTCATCGACCACTCATATAGTTTTAGCCTTCTAAGACTCTACAGATGATTACACAAATCCCTGCAAATCTCAACATTAATTGCATTCATTTCCACCAAATTACTCTAGCTCTGTGTGACCCAAGGATAGAGTCTCTACCTTCAGGTGGATCCTGCTGTAAAAATTCCTCGGTCTGCACACATTCTGAGGAAAGGGCGTGGGTACAAAAGGCAGGAACTTCCAGCTCCAAGATAAAAAAATCCTGGGGATGTAATGTACAGCATGTTGACTACAGTCAACAATCTTCTATGGTATATTTGAAGGTTGCTATGAGAGTGGGTCTGAAAAGCTCTCATCACAAGGGGAAACATGTTTGTAATTATGTCTGGTGGTGGATGTTAAGTAAACTCTTGTAGGGGCCATTTTGTAATATCGATATATGTGCATATGTGTTCAGTCATGTCTAGTTATTTGTGACCCTATGGACTGAGGCCCACCAGGATCCTTTGTCCATGGTATTTCCCAGGCAAGAATACTGGAGTGGGTTGCCTTTTCCTTATCCAGGGGATCTTCCCAACCCAGGGACCGAACCCGAGTCTCTTGTATCTCCTGCATTGGCAGGCGGATTCTTGACCACTAGCGCCACATCTGAGAGTGTCACCTCAGGGTAACGAGCGAGAGGGAAAGAAGACAGTGAGGCAGGGAAGAAGGGAAAGCAGATGTAGACGTACACGACAGAGCTGGCCAGAGCTTTTCCAGGAAACACAGCTGCTGCTCCATTGTGAGGGGCACAGGCAAGATATTATTTGAAACCCCTATGTTCTATTGGAGAGTAAAAGGGGCACATACTTTATGGACAAGATTCTCAACTCCAGACCACTCCGAGGAGGGCCTATCTTCCCTGCCCTTTAGGTTTGGGGGCATAGCCCCTCCAGGACCTGCTGGAGACCAGCTTTTCCAGGGGGCTGGGCAACTGGCATAGGGGCAGAGGAGAGAATGGCTATGACTGATCCCTCACTCCCAGCCTAGTGACTTTGTGCTCTGGTTTCTGCATCAGTGAATCTTCAGAAGAAAGAGTAACCTCCAGACCGTCCCTGGGTAAAGACACAGGGGTGGAAGCTCTCTTCCCGGTGTGGAGAGACATGAGCCTGTGTGTCTTAGCCCTGGTAGGTTGAGGATGTTCCCGTCAACATCCTCATTTTCCACATGGGAAACAGCCTCAGAGAAGCGTCTCTGCTAGTTCCAGCTTTTAACATTTATGGTTAGCAAAGAACTTTCATACTCATCTTCTAATTTGGTCGTTTCTTTCCACAGCCCTCAAGGGACACGTCAGGTACCATGACCTGCACCCGACAGTCCTAAGAAATGCATCTGGAGTCTCTGCATCTGGACTGTGGAGCTAAGGTTCTTTCTATTACGCATCGGGTCCTGTTTTTCTCGCATCCCCTTCAGTTTAAGGAGGCATGGCTCTCAAAGTCTTTCCAATCAACCCTCGCTTTTTTGTCTGAGAAGCCCAGTGATTTCCCATCTGTTAATCCACTGGGTACCTAGTGGATAATAAGTTTTTCAGACAATGTGCTCAATCTATGTTCCCTGGCAGGAATTCAAGGAGGTTGGCTCAAGTGTCAGCTCCCTGAGCCAGATTGTGCGGGAAGGAATACCTACAATTATTGGCACAAGTTATGACAGTTGACAATGGCTGGTTCCAAGACAGGATACCCAGAATTGGAGTTGGAAAATCATATTTGGAGCTTAAATATGTCAACTGATCCAGTATACTCAGAAGTAGGATTTAGTGGCTAGAGAGCAGAGCCAAAAGAAAAGACCAAAGAACAGAGGACTGAAATAAAGGAGTGAGGGAGAGCTGGGCAGATTACTAAGATGGGATGGTGGCAGGTTTTTGAGTTTCTCAGGAATGAAGAGCATGTCTGAGTTGAGCTCACTCACTGGAAGAGTCAGACACAGAACCAAAATAATGCACTCTCTGCAGCCTAGTGGAAAATTCCTAACCTGATAATTATTTACGAAGTGTTTACTTTGGCTACCTACTTAAGGGCTCACCCTTAAGATGCTTACATTCTGTAAAGAAATATAAATTGTGTACCTATTGCTAAATCACAAGAGGGTATGAGTTAAGTATCATGTGAGTAGTAGAAATAACATACTCTAGTCATTCAGAGGGATAAGAGAGCTGAACTTTGAAACCATAGGTTTTTGAAGAGAAGAGCATCACGTTTTTGTGAAGATTTACCTGGAGGCAGAATATAAAACAGATCAGAGATGAAGTGACTGAGACACAAAGATCAGTGAGGAGATTATGGTAATAGTTCACACAGGAGCAAAGAAGGTTTAGTGTAAGTCGTGGCAATAAATATATTATTTTGAACTTACCTACTTATCTCTTTAGATATTTTTCTTTAAGATATAGTATCAAAGGTAAAGTACCTTAAAATTTTTTTTCTTTTCCATTATGGTTTATTACAGGATATTGAATATAGTTCCCTGTGCTGCACGGTAGGACTTTGTTATTTATCTACCCTGTATATAGTAATTTTCATCTGTGAATCCCAAACTCCTAGTCCATCCCTGCCTAGCTCCTCTCTATTCCATTCTCTCCCATCCCTTCTTGACAAGCACAAGTCTGTTTTCTGTGTCTGTGAGTCTGTTTCTGTTTTGTAGATAAGTTCATTTGTGGTCATATTTTAGATTCCACCTGTTGGTGATACCCTATGGTATTTGGTTTTCTCTTTGTGACTTACTTCACTCAGTTTGATAATCTCTAGTCCATCCATGCTGCTGCTCATGGCATTATTTCATTTTTTTAAGGCTGAGTAGTATCCTAGTGTATTTATGTGTGATATCTTCTTTATTCATTCATCTGTTGATGGACACTTAGGTTGATTCCATGTCTTGTGTACTGTAAATAGTGCTGCTCTGAACATAAGGGTGCATGTAAAAAAAACATATTTAGCTTATGAAGTCCATACTCAACTAAATGTCCTTTAAGCCATCTCTCTTCATACACTGTTTTAGCTTTGTTCATAGGGTCTGGAAGTGAGAAGGAAGATTCTAAATAAGAAAGAACAATACCTGTTGGAAGAGACAGTATGATAACATATTTGTGCCTACAGGAGCTTTGGAACCAGAGACAACTGAGTCCAAATTGATTTGCCAGTTTGTAATCTGGAGCAAATTACTTTCAAGTTCTCAGAACCTTGTTTTCTTCATCTGTAACATGGGAATAATAGTATTTCCCTGGTGGTAATAAGGTAGGATTTAAATGAGGCTGCATAGTAGCTATCTCTCTCAACAGCCAACAGTCTAGAAAATAACCTACTATGACTTCAGGACTGTTATAACGTCACATCTCTGTTATATTCCATGATAATAATGGCAGCTTATCTAAACTACATGTATTCTGAATATGTGATACACAGTTGAAGCCATCATTAAAAACACATATTATGTCCATCTATTTCATGTTGCAAATACTAGTTTTAAATTACAGTATGTTCCTCATTTTTATACTTGAAATTAAAACTTGGCAAATCAATTTAACATATATATCAACACAAAGTTATCTTTAAATCCGTATTATATTTCTTGGTTCAAAGCTCTAACACTTCAGAAAATTGCTTGGAAATACCAGATACAAAAGTGTAGGCTCATATTTGTTCCTTACTGAAGCGCTTTCTTTCACATGTGCCTGTGTGTACACGTGTGAGTGCACATAGTTTTAATGATGAGATCTAAGAGATGCCTGACGATAATTAGACCCCAGAGAACGTGGAAGAGGATTACCTGTTTCTCCTTTGCTTTCATGTGACTAAGCCCAATCAAGAAGATAATAACCCTGAAAACACTTTGATGCAGACTTTAGGCTTTGAGAGAGGAGGGGGACATATAAAAGTCAGGAAAGGTTCAGGAACAGAATTGTTGGTCTCTGACCCATGACTACTGAAGAGAACAGGAAGCTAAGGAGGTCAGCGGCCACACTGGGTGTCCAGCGTTCTTCATTGAGGAATATTTATTCATTCTTCTTCTTTCCCTGTCCCCAAACCTAGCTCTAAATGTCAGTAGTGCCTGTGTAAGCACAAAGACAAAAACTCTCAGATTAATATCCATCTGGACTCCTAAACTGTTTTTGCAAGACAGTGTTAGGATTCATCTAGGAAACACACAAAAATTACCTATAAGAACCCACAGTTTCTTAACAAAGATCAACATCCCCTCTTCTCTGCAAAGAATGAGGAAAAATCCAACATGTAAAAGTAAATTGGACAATAAATTAGCAAAAATCATTAAAAAAGAAAAAGACTTGTTGATATAGAGATCATATTAGTGGTGACTAGTGAGGAGGTGGGAGGAGGAGCAGTTTAGGGGTAGGGGGAGGAAAGTATAAACTCTCAGGTGGAACATGGGCTCAAGGATATATTGTGCAACAGAAGGAATGTGGCCGATATTTTGTAATAATCATAAATGGAAAGTAACCATTAAAATTATATAAATAATAATTTTTAAAAAATTGGACCAACTAATCACTACCTCCTGTAATTCTGAATTAGCATAAATGATAGCTGCTACATGTGTAATATCACACGAACATATCTATGACTTATTTTGCTAGCTTCACAGCGACTGGTATTATTATAGCGGTTTGTCATCCGAATTCCAATGCAAACAAAATTTTCTATTTTAGTTTGATCTTAGTAAAAAAAATTTCCCCAACCAGCAAATAAACAAATAAGAGTAAGTCAAAGAAAGCTTCAGTTAGGATGTTAACATCTTGGTTTCCAGCCCCCACCCCCACCCCCGCCTGGATAAGTATCTTCCAGATCCACTGGGTCCAGTTGAAAGAGTCAATACAGAGAATGACAACAGAAGGAATGCCTGGCTTATTCAACAGCTCACTGAATGCCGGGGATGAAGTTTAATGATCTGTGACTTTACCAGGCACAGACCACCTAGTCGCATGCCTTTGATTAGCCTGGCCAGGAGAAGTAACCTCCTGAACCCTGAGTAGATGTGGCAGACAGAAATGTAAACATCACCCGAAGCAGCCAAGTCATAAGCATTAACCTTTAACAAATATTTATTGAATATCTGGCAGCCTCCATGCTCTTATTCCAGGAGGACCTGGCAAGCTCAAGAAGGGAGAAAGAGAGATGAGCACGTGACCAACCATAGTTTATTTTCACAAGCGCTGCACAAAGGAACAAAGAACCCGGAGAACACATAAAAAGAAAACAAAGCAATATACTCCTCCTGGAGAGTTTTAGGAGCCTGGAAGTACTCACAGAAGTGGTGAGGGCTTTAGGAAGGAAAGAAGTCAGCAAGCAGAGCAAAGAGGGAGGGCATTTGATATGAGACTGGGAACAGCACACGCTATGGCAGCAAGTAGCCCATGGGGTGTCCATGGGTGGAATATGACGTGTGGAGGTTTAGCGGGAGATTAGAAGGTGAGATGGTATCTATAGGAGATGAGGGATTTTCACTAAACTTACTGGGATAACTATTTCATGGTGTATATAAGTCAAATCATTACACTGCACACTTTGAACTGAAATAGTATTACATGACAATTATGAGACTTTCCTAGTAGCTTAGAAGGTAAAGAATCTTCCTGTCAATGCAGAAGACCCGAGTTCAATCCTTGGATTGGGAAGGGAATGGCTACCCACTCCAGTATTCCTGCCTGGAGAATCCTGTGGACAGAGGAACCCAGCAAGCAACAGTCCATGGGACTGCAAAGAACTGGACATGAATGATGACAATTATATCTCAATAAAGCTGGAAGGAAAAAAATGGGTGATATCATGGTCTTGTTCTAGAGGAATCTGAACGCCATATTAAGAAATTTGAGCTTTATTCTGTATTATGAAATCATTGAATTGTTCTTTCAAAGTATTACTCCATTTGCCATAACCTGATAAGTCTGTAACCAGAGTACAAAGGCCACCCCACCATGACCTCCTGGTGGTGTTGTGATTACTCAGAAAGGTGGTCTCCATCACCTTTGAGGGCTTGTTCAGTTCAGTTCAGTTCAGTCGCTCAGTCGTGTCTGACTCTTTGTGACCCCATGAACTGCAGCAAGCCAGGCCTCCTTGTCCATCATCAACTCCCAGAGTCTACCCAAACCCATGTCCATCGAGTCAGTGATGCCATTCAACCATCTCATCCTCTGTCGTCCCCTTCTCCTCCTGCCCTCAATCTTTCCCAGCATCAGGGTCTTTTCAAATGAGTTAGCTCTTTGCATGAGGTAGCCAAAATATTGGAGTTTCATCTTCAACATCAGTCCTTCCAATGAACACCCAGGACAGATGTCCTTTAGGATGGACTTGTTGGATCTCCTTGCAGTCCCAGGGACTCCCAAGAGTCTTCTCCAACACCACAGTTTAAAAGCATCAATTCCTTGGAGCTCAGCTTTCTTTATAGTCCAACTCTCACATCCATACACGACCACTGGAAAAACCATAGCCTTGACTAGATGGACCATTTTTGGCAAAGTAATGTCTCTGCTTTTGAATATGCTGTCTAGGCTGGCCATAACTTTCCTTCCAAGGGGTAAGTGTCTTTTAATTTCATGGCTGGAATCACCATCTGCAGCAATCTTGGAGCCCAGAAAAATAAAGTCTGACACTGTTTCCACTGTTTCCCCATCTATTTCCCATGAAGTGATGGGACCAGATGCCATGATCTTCATTTTCTGAATATTGAGCTTTAAACCAAATTTTTCACTCTCCTCTTTCACTTTCATCAAGAGGCTCTTTAGCTCTTCTTCACTTTCTGCCATAAGGGTGGTGTCATCTGCATATCTGAGGTGATTGATATTTCTCCCAGCAATCTTGATTCCAGCTTGTGCTTCTTCCAGCCTAGTGTTTCTCATGATGTACTCTGCATAGAAGTTAAATAAGCAGGGTGACAATATACAGCCTTGACGGACTCCTTTTCCTATTTGGAACCAGTCTGTTGTTCCATGTCCAGTTCTAACTGTTGCTTCCTGACCTGCATATAGGTTTCTCAAGAGGCAGGTCAGGTGGTCTGGTATTCCGATCTCTTTCAGAATTTTCCACAGTTTATTGTGATCCACACAGTCAAAGGCTTTGGCATAGTCAATAAAGAAGAAATAGATGTTTTTCTGGCACTCTCTTGCTTTTTCGATAAGATCTGGCAAACATCTGTACTCCTAATGCCTCTTCCCCATTGAAATGTGTTTTTCTTCCTTCCTTTTTCCCATTTCTTCCCTCTCTTCCCCTCCTTTCTCCCTTTATTCCCAAGCTTCCTGTTGTTTGTTGTTCAGTTGCTAAATCATGTCTGTCTCTTTGTGACCTCATGGACTGCAGCACCCAGGCTCCCCTGTCCTTCACCATCTCTTGGAGCTTGCTTAAATTCATGTCCATTGAGTCAGTGATGCCATCCAACCATCTCATCCTCTGTCATTCCCTTCTCCTCCCGTCTACAATCTTTCCCAGCATCAGGGTCTATTCCTATGAGTCAGCTCTTCACCATTAGGTAGTGAAAATATTGGAGCTTCAGCTTCAGTTCAGTCGCTCAGTCGTGTCCAACTCTTTGCGACCCCATGAATCGCAGCACGCCAGGCCTCCCTGTTCATCGCCATCTCCCGGAGTTCACTCAGACTCACGTCCATCGAGTCCGTGATGCCATCCAGCCATCTCATCCTCGGTCGTCCCCTTCTCCTCCTGCCCCCAATCCCTCCCAGCACCAGGGTCTTTTCTAATGAGTCAACTCTTCACATGAGGTGGCCAAAGTACTGGAGTTTCAGCTTTAGCATCAGCTTCAGTGTCAATCATTTCAATGAATGTTCAGGGTTGATTTCCTTTAGGATTGACTGGTTTGACCCCCTTGCTGTCCAAGGGACTCTCAAGAGTCTTCTCCAATCCCACAGTTCAAAAGCATCAATTCTTTGGTGCTCAGCCTTCTCACGACTACTGGAAAAACCATAACTTTGACTAGATGGACCTTTGTCAGCAAAGTGATATCTCCGCTTTTTAATACACTGTATAGGTTTGTCATAGTTTTTCTTCCAAGGAGCAAGCATGTTTTAATTTTAACCCCAAACTAGACTCCTCCAAATCCAAGGACCCTTGGGTGTGTGTGTGTGTGTGTGTTTGTGTGTGCATGTGTGAGTATATTTGTGTGTGTGTATTTCAGAAGAGGAACCTGGCAGTTGGGTAGTGGAAGAGAGTCTCAGAGCCCAGGGAGGTCACTTGACCTCTTTGATCCTCCTTTCTGGTTTATAAAATCAGGATGGAGGGAGAATCAGAAGAGATGACCTCTAAGAGTTCTTATGAAATTCTTTGACCTGAACAAAACTCAACAGTGAAATAAACCTGCTACCAAAGTAGTAATGAGGGAACATTAGCGTCTCATAGAACAGAGTCAGTCGTCACCTGCTGAGTGTGAGAGACTTGGAGGCCATAGCGAATGATCAGGAGAGCCTTCCAAAGAAACATTTTAAAGCTAAAAATGAGAGGCCCCCAAATACTTGGTGAAGTCCCTGAAATGATACTGCCCAGCTTTCTCAGGACCTGTCCTCCATCCTACAAGGATGTTATCAGTTAATTCCTGCAGATGTGCTAAGTGGTGATACCGGGGAGGTTTATCTCTTAACGAGGAACTCTTAAACATCAAAAAACCTTTAAGATCAGAAGAAATAATGAGCTGATGGAGTGAATCCAGGCATGGTGACAAGCATGAGATGGATGCTTGAGGAGTTTTTGTATAACACCACTAAATTTCCATGCTGAGCAGGGCTCCTAATCTGTTGACTTGTAAAACAAGACCCCTGCGGCCACTGCAGTCAGAGCTCTGCAGGACGAGGTGGGGCATCAGAAAACAGATGATTGAATTAGCCAATATCTGCACTTACCCACAAAAACCTCAAAGGTTTCATGGGAGGACAAACATATTATTTAAAAATTAACTTTGAAGCTTGCAAATGAAAGCAGGCTGCTATTTTCCTGTGTGGAATGGGGAAGAGCAGGGAAGGGTGAGCCTGGATCAGGAGCCCAGGACTAGGCAATGGAGACTTTCCTTCTAATAGGGTGGTGTTAGTTGTTCAGTCATATATGACTCTGTGACCCCATGGACTGTAGCTTCTCCAGGCAAGAATATTGGAGTGGGTAGCCATTCCCTTCTCCAAGGAGTCTTCCTGACCCAAGGATTGAACCCAGGTCTCCCGAATCACAAGCAGATTCTTTACCTCTGAGACACCAGGGAAACCCTTCACAGGGCAGTGACTGGACAAAGATTCACTCCCACCTCACAGCCCAGGTACCTCTAACACAGTCAGTTCACATCAGGTTTGCCTGCTTCTGGCAAAAATGACCAGGGCATTAAAAAATAATGAAATCTCATTATAAAGAAAGGCAATATACAGTGGTGTCTAGGCCATTTGCTTCAGCACAAAGTAAAAGTGCATGAGTTTGATGGCCTTCAGGTGAGCACAGAAGAGACCTTCATCCCTTCCTTTGTTTTCCTGCCCCGCAAAGGATAGTTTATGGGGGAAAACGCTGTACTGGAAAGTCTCCTTGTATTTTTTCTACATTTGAGGAAAGGAAAAAAAAAAAGAAGGAAATTTAGTTTCAGATAGTCACAGGAGTAAGTATCATTTAGCTGTGGCTGAATAACACACACCCTCAGAAATGAGTGACTTAAGAGAACAACTATTTGTTTAGTTCATGGATGCTGTGAGTCAGCAGTCTGGGCTCATCTAGATGGTCCTTCTGGAGAAGGCAATGGCACCCCACTCCAGTACTCTTGCCTGGAAAATCCCATGGACGGAGGAGCCTGGTGGGCCGCAGTCCATGGGGTCGCTAAGAGTTGGACACGACTGAGCAACTTCACTTTCACTTTTCACTTTCCTGCATTGGAGAAAGAAATGGCAACCCACTCCAGTGTTCTTGCCTGGAGAATCCCAGGGATGGGGGAGCCTGGTGGGCTGCTGTCTATGGGGTCACACAGAGTAGGACACAACTGAAGTGACTTAGCAGCAACAGCAGCAGCAGATGGTCCTTCTGGCCTTGACTGGGCTCACCTGTGTGTCTGTAGGCAGCTAGCTTCTCGGGGCTGGCCGCTAGGTGGGGAGACAGAGGCAGCAGCAGAATGCTGGGCAGACATGTAAGGAGGGGAAGGAACTGTATCCACTCTTACAATCTAATGCAGATACAGTGCTATACCTTGGGCTTCCTTGGTGGCTCAGATGAAAGTATCTGCCTGCAATGCAGAAGACCCAGTTTGATCCCTGGGTTGGTTAGATTCCCTGGAGAAGGAAATGGCAACCCTCTCTAGTATTCTTGCCTGGAGAATCCCATGGACACAAGAGGCAAGCTACAGTCCATGGGGTCGCAAAGACTTGGACATGACTGAGCAACTAAACTTTCACTTTCATGCTATACCTAGACACAGAATAAATATATTGAAGAAGAAAAAGAAAAGAGTAGCTTGGGCATTATAGCTACTTCTTATTATTGCTCTATTGCAACAGAATCAGTTCCGAAATAGGTTTTATGTATTTCTTTACCATCCTCAATTCACCTTAGTGTATAATAGTACATAAAATTGTACACAATCAGCAGAGACTATTATATAAAATCATAATTTTAGTTTGTTTGGTTTGCCTTCTGCCTAAGGCTTTTTTACTTTCCCACTATCTTTGGATCACCTTCACCTGGAGTCACAGTGGGACCATCACTGGAGAGAAAACAAGGATCACATTAAAGACTCACCTTCATCACAGCAATGGAGTAATTCACTTACTGCTCAGAAAACAGAAATGATTTCCCTATCAGTTTGGGGAACTTGCTGGGACCCCAATTTCTTGAGTGTTGGTTTAATGCTCTATTCTTTAGACCATTAGCTCAGTTGGTAAAGAATCCACCTGCAATGCAGAAGACCCCGGTTTGATTCCTGGGTTGGGAAGATTCTCTGGAGAAGGGATAGGCTACCCACTCCAGTATTTTGGCCTGGAGAATTCCATGGACTGTGTAGTCCATGGGGTTGCAAAGAGTAGTACACGACTGAGCGACTTTCACTTAAACCATGCTGATTGGCTGGAATGATTTTTATGAATTCAGTCTAAAGATTTACTTACTTTTGAGATGTCCACAGTGCTCAAGGACAGAGTGTTCTGCCTGGAGAAGTTCTCTGCTGGAATCAACAAGGCCAGCCAATAGATCAGGACCAACTTACTGTGCTAGGCTTTTTGCTTCTTCCAGTGGCTTTCGTCCCTCCTCTTTGCTGATGGCTGGAAATTCTAGGGATTTCTAGGGATGGGGGCACTGCAGGTGGCCACAGTGGTCATGCCTCTTCTCTGCTGGCAGTAGCACTTAGAATTAGTTTAGGCTGCATAAAGTGACTTAGCAGCAACAGCAGCAGCAGATGGTCCTTCTGGCCTTGACTGGGCTCACCTGTGTGTCTGTAGGCAGCTAGCTTCTCGGGGCTGGCCGCTAGGTGGGGAGACAGAGGCAGCAGCAGAATGCTGGGCAGACATGTAAGGAGGGGAAGGAACTGTATCCACTCTTACAATCTAATGCAGATACAGTGCTATACCTTGGGCTTCCTTGGTGGCTCAGATGAAAGTATCTGCCTGCAATGCAGAAGACCCAGTTTGATCCCTGGGTTGGTTAGATTCCCTGGAGAAGGAAATGGCAACCCTCTCTAGTATTCTTGCCTGGAGAATCCCATGGACACAAGAGGCAAGCTACAGTCCATGGGGTCGCAAAGACTTGGACATGACTGAGCAACTAAACTTTCACTTTCATGCTATACCTAGACACAGAATAAATATATTGAAGAAGAAAAAGAAAAGAGTAGCTTGGGCATTATAGCTACTTCTTATTATTGCTCTATTGCAACAGAATCAGTTCCGAAATAGGTTTTATGTATTTCTTTACCATCCTCAATTCACCTTAGTGTATAATAGTACATAAAATTGTACACAATCAGCAGAGACTATTATATAAAATCATAATTTTAGTTTGTTTGGTTTGCCTTCTGCCTAAGGCTTTTTTACTTTCCCACTATCTTTGGATCACCTTCACCTGGAGTCACAGTGGGACCATCACTGGAGAGAAAACAAGGATCACATTAAAGACTCACCTTCATCACAGCAATGGAGTAATTCACTTACTGCTCAGAAAACAGAAATGATTTCCCTATCAGTTTGGGGAACTTGCTGGGACCCCAATTTCTTGAGTGTTGGTTTAATGCTCTATTCTTTAGACCATTAGCTCAGTTGGTAAAGAATCCACCTGCAATGCAGAAGACCCCGGTTTGATTCCTGGGTTGGGAAGATTCTCTGGAGAAGGGATAGGCTACCCACTCCAGTATTTTGGCCTGGAGAATTCCATGGACTGTGTAGTCCATGGGGTTGCAAAGAGTAGTACACGACTGAGCGACTTTCACTTAAACCATGCTGATTGGCTGGAATGATTTTTATGAATTCAGTCTAAAGATTTACTTACTTTTGAGATGTCCACAGTGCTCAAGGACAGAGTGTTCTGCCTGGAGAAGTTCTCTGCTGGAATCAACAAGGCCAGCCAATAGATCAGGACCAACTTACTGTGCTAGGCTTTTTGCTTCTTCCAGTGGCTTTCGTCCCTCCTCTTTGCTGATGGCTGGAAATTCTAGGGATTTCTAGGGATGGGGGCACTGCAGGTGGCCACAGTGGTCATGCCTCTTCTCTGCTGGCAGTAGCACTTAGAATTAGTTTAGGCTGCATAAAAAAGAAAACCTCAAATAACAGTTGTATAAGCATAGTTCTCTTGTGAAATTGTTCTCACACCATGAAAGCTGAGTCAGGCAAACAGGGGCCAGGTAAGCAGTTCCACAAACTCCTCAGAGCCCATTCTGTTTCTAACTGAATCTTTTGCTTATTACTTCTGTCCTCAAGGGCATCATAAGGTTGCTGAAGCTTCAGCCACCATGTCTGCTGTCCACGGCAGAAGAAACGAAGGCAAAAAGAGGACCAGCTTCCTCTAACACTCTACCTGGACATCATATCCAAATTTCTATCTTATTTCTCTTGACCAGTGCTTATTACAAGGTTGTACTTTGTTATAGGGGGTTTCCCTGGTGGCTCAGATGGTAAAGAATCTGCCTGCCAATGCAGGAAATGCGGGTTTGATCCCTGGGTCAGGATGATCCCTGGAGAAGGAAATGGCACTATACTATTCTTACCTGGGAAATCCCATGGACAGAGGAACCTGGTAGGCTACAGTCCATGGGGTCTCAAAAGAGTTGGACATGACTTGGCAGCTGAATAACAACAACTTTGTTACAAAGAAACCTGGAAAATAGTCTTTTACTCGAACACATCACCAGCTTCAATAAAAGAAGGGTTTTAAATGCACCGTGTTTTAAAACTAAAGACATTATTTCACAAGCTTTCAGAACCAAATCTACCTTTTCTCTCTTACTTTCTGCTTCCCATGTAGGATGTTCTAAAATTTCATGGAACGTCCTTTAGGAAACACTACATATAATGAAGAGATAATTTAATTCCATGAGTGCATTCCCCAAAGGTCACTGGTATTAGTGTCACATGTACGAAGTGATAACATGCTGAGTTGGCTTTTATGGACACATTTTGTCTTAATTCAGTAATTTTATATCTATGAAAGTAAAGCCTGGATACACATCAAAATAAAAAATTTAGTTTCTACAATGTAGGGTGAATTTTGCACAGTATAAACTTCCAATTTATATTCCTAATTTGTCCACTTGCAGATGCAAAATTTGGTACCAAAATGATCATATAGGAAAGCAGTTTGATGCTGGCTAAATTAACCTCTTTGGGTACCATTAGCCACCTGGTGTTCAGTAAATGTGGTTAACTAGCTGGCTTGCACACAGAGGAACTATTTTGCTCTTTCTTCCCTGATATCATTTCTGGAAGAAATTTTTAAAGTCATAATGGGGCAAAAATAGGAACACTAGAAGAGCATCTGAACTCTCCCCCAAAGTCACTATATTTTCAAACAATTTCTTAGTGACCGTCAGTAACTTGTTTGACCTCAGCCATTTTTAAAGCTTTTGGAAGTTTTAAACACGTAGCAAATCCACTGAACGTGCTTGTTATGGCATTTTGATTTTCTTTATCAAAAGAACATAAGGTTTCTCCTTATTTACCTGAAAGAGTTAGATATTTAATCTTGTTGAGAGGTATTAAGTGTATTCCGTGATTTCTTGTTCATGCTCGTGTCTTCAATTTTCAGAGTAGCTCTTTATCATCATCAGCTGACTCTTGTCAGGGACTTTGTAAAAAAACACATACATCAAGTCCATGAAGAAACTATGATGCGATCAGCTGAATATGAGTATGTAATGCAAGCTCAACTGTTATAGATTTCTTGGTGCATTTTTCTTTCTTAAATCAAGATGCATCTGTATTTATAGAAACAACGTAAAATGCCCAAAATTTGCTTTCCAGAGTTATAGACTACTGGACATACATGTTCCTGGTGGCTGTCCTGGGACTGCCAGTTGTAACCTTGTATTTGATAGTTTATAAATTAATGATTAGAAATGTTAATATTGAAAAAAATTGACTTTGTGATTGTGACTAATGCCATGTATTACTACAGATTGCAGACCATTCTGATTAGAAGGAGTCAGTTTAGCGAGAAAACAGTGAAAAGACACAGAGTTAGGAAGCCCTTAATATTCCTTAGCATTAGGCTTGGTTAGCTCAATACTAAATATACACTTTATTATTAGTGTACAGAAGTAACATTGAACCCGTCTAGTATACCTGGCATCCAACCAGTCCATCCTAAAGGAAACCAGTCCTGAATATTCATTGGAAGGACTGATGCTGAAGCTGAAACTCCAATATTTTGACCACCTGACTCTGACTCATTGGAAAAGACTCTGATGCTGGGAAAGACTGAAGGCAGAAGTGGACGACAGAGGATGAAATGGTTGGATGGCATCACTGACTCAATGGATATGAGTTTGAGTAAGCTCTGGCAGTTGCTGATGGACAGGGAAGCCTGGTGTGCTGCAGTCCATGGGGTCACAAAGAGTCAGACATGACTGAGCGACTGAACTGAACTGAGTGTACCTGGCAAGAGGAATTTATGCAGATTTTGCATAAAAGCATATCAGGCATAAAACAGTATTAAAATTTATGGGCATTTGTTCCTAATCACTTTGGATAGCTTGCTGTTGTTGTTCAGTTACTAAGCTGTGTCTGACCCTTTGGGACCCCATGGACTGCAACAGATCAGGCTTCCCTGTCCTTCACTGTCTCCCAGAATTTGCTCAAACTCACTTCCATTGAGTGGGTGATAGTGTCCAACCATCTCACCCTCTGTCACCTGCTTTTCTTCCTGCCCTCAATCTTTCCCAGCATCAGGGTCTTTTCCAGCGAGTTGGCTCTTCATATCAAGTGGCCAAAGTATTGGCGCTTCAGCTTCCTAGGATAGCTAGGAAGACCATATCGTTTTGATTTCTACCAAAAGAAGGCTGGAAGGAAGGGAGAGAGGGAGGGAAGGAAAGATGGAAGGATTGGTAATTTGGATTTCATGCCAGTTATAATAAGGCCTTTCCAGGGGGATTATTAATTTAAAAAATGCTCACTACGTTGCCCCTGCTGAAGTTTGTTAATGACAACTCAGTTGTGATTTTCTGTGACAGCATTTGTAAAATGATATGTTTCACATCAGTTGCTTACTTTACCCAACTGCTCAGAAGGGCGACACCAGAGGCTTTGAAAAGACTCAAGAGGTCCAAGCCTCACTCCAGAGTAACTGAACCCTAATCTGGGAGATTCCCCCCACATGATTTTGTGTCCAGATGACTATAGACCCACCAGACTACAATTCTCACCATTAAAGAATTATTCCAGATAGTCTCATGAATGTAAAGTAATGTTAAGTAATTTATGTCTATTTGAGACACTTTTCATTAGAACAAACTAATATATCTTTTTGAAATAAATGACGTGCTTAGGTCAATCACAGGGGAAAAATCTTAAAATACTCCAGTAATTATCCTTATCAGTTTGCATTCCAATTCTCAAAAAATTGAAATGTATATGTAAATCTATGTAAATTATATATCCTTATAATTAGAACCTTGAGGTTCTTTTGTCAAATTTCTCTTAAGCTGTAGCTATGAAACTCTGAATTCTAAAATTGGCCGCAGAAGGAGAATATTTTCCAATTAGGGTGTTTTCTCTTAACTAAATAATTAAGTAGCTCAGTGGATTTTAACAGACTTTAGGTAAGGAAAGAGAAAAATGATAATGTCCTCATTAGGGGATAATATGTTCATGCAGGAAAAGAATTCACAAAAATTCACAAAGATGAAAGAAACATAAATGAAAATGATTCCTCAAGAATAAGAGCTCTGGACTATGCTGTCACTTCAAGCCAGGATGAAATTTTGGCATCTCCATATATTTCACAGAAATCCAAAGGGGTTCATTCTAATGCAGAATGTACCATTTCAATAAGAAATATAGAGATTAACAAAAAGTGGAAATAAAATGTATTCTTTAGACTGTATTTATTCTATTTTATACTAAATAAATACCGGATCAAATGTATTTGTAGAGTGCATTCATTTAACTTTGATTTTGAATCACTTAAAAGGGTACAGAATTATTGCGAATATTGTCCATCAAACTTAAGAAGGTGCTTTCCAGTTTCTGTTATCCTTCTGGATCATACTTGCCCTCACTACATTAGGAAACTACAAAAGCTCAGATAATCAACTGTAGGTTTAACTGTTTCACAATGTTATTTATCAACTGAAAATGATTTTTGGTCCAAAAAAAGGGTACAGAATTATTGCAAATATTGTCCATCAAACTTAAGAAGGTGCTTTCCAGTTTCTGTTATCCTTCTGGATCATACTTGCCCTCACTACATTCGGAAACTATAAAAGCTCAGATAATCAACTGTAGGTTTAACTGTTGCACAATGTTATTTATCAACTGAAAATTATTTTTGGTCCAAAAATTTTGATATCAAAAATCACTTTTAATCTGCCAGCTTAATTTCTGGGATGATTTATTCATCCTAAATGTTCTAAGAAAGCTTGTGGATTAATTACATAGCTCATCTGGTAGGTATCCAAGAGTTCAGAGGACACAGTTAATTCGATCTTCAAAGAATATAAAAATAAGATCAACACAAGGAAATAGAAACTAAAAGAACATAAAATGATGCCATATTTTCTTTCTATAAACTTGTCATGGTTCTCTTCANCTTGTGGATTAATTACATAGCTCATCTGGTAGGTATCCAAGAGTTCAGAGGACACAGTTAATTCGATCTTCAAAGAATATAAAAATAAGATCAACACAAGGAAATAGAAACTAAAAGAACATAAAATGATGCCATATTTTCTTTCTATAAACTTGTCATGGTTATCTTCAAATGTCACTTGGTGTTTTCCTCATATTTAGGATGAAAAGATAAGACAAAAGCAGAAAACACGCACAAGTAGTTAATATTAAAAAGTTTCAATGATGTTTCGAAGTGGAAGATTGCACTCATAGAACGCTGATGCCTCACAGTTTATAAACATGTGCCTCAAGACAGAACGACATCTGTTCAATTAACAAAAGTTTTCCTTTGTTGTCTGGTTTTTGGTTCTGCTCCCCCCTAAAAGCTCATGAAAGGAGACAAGAATATTTATGAGGAGAAACAGATTTTGCTCAACAATCCCTAAGCAATACGTATCCCATTAAGATATGTCCTCAAGTAAAAAGCGAAGTAGACAAATTGGAAGCATTATGAATAAACTAATCAGATTTGAGAATTACAGCCAAGGTTTCCTGTTCAACATGGCGGACAGAGCATTTACGTCCACATCGCTGTCCACCAAGGTCCCTCTGAAATTACCAAAAAGGTATTTTTATTTACTATGCAACCGTAAGTGTACTATCAGTGGCACAGAAATATTAAGGACTATATGGAGGATGTAAGTAAAAGGAATAAAATTTACAGAGGAGCAAAAAGAGAAAACTATGTGAAGAAATAAGCCATTATCAAGAAGAATCAGATCTTTGAGGAAAACGAAGAACAAGTAATACACTAAGGTAAATAATCCTAGTAACTGATCTCAGGGAGAATAGAATTGGTTTAATAAACAGAAGGAAGGAAGTGAAGTCACTCAGTCGTGTCCGACTCTTTGCGACCCCATAGACTGTAGTCTACCAGGCTCCTCTGTCCATGGGATTTTCCAGGCAATATTACTGGAGTGGATTGCCATTTCCTTCTCCAGGGGATCTTCCCCACCCAGGGATTGAACCCCGGCCTCCCGCACTGTAGAGAGACACTTCACTGTCTGAGCCATCGGGGAAGTCCACTAATAAACAGAATAGAACCTCAGAGATTGTCACCAGGGTCTCAGTGAAGTTCTAATCCAGGGGATCAGTTCAGTTCAGTTCAGTTCAGTCGCTCAGTCGTGTCCGACTCTTTGCGACCCCATGAATCGCAGCACGCCAGGCCTCCCTGTCCATCACCATCTCTCGGAG
>SJYT01073500.1:46475-191243 GCA_006410635.1 Cephalophus harveyi | reverse complement strand
CTCATGTGAAGAGTTGACTCATTGGAAAAGACTCTGATGCTGGGAGGGATTGGGGGCAGGAGGAGAAGGGGACGACCGAGGATGAGATGGCTGGATGGCATCACGGACTCGATGGACGTGAGTCTGAGTGAACTCCGGGAGTTGGTGATGGACAGGGAGGCCTGGCGTGCTGCGATTCATGGGGTCGCAAAGAGTCGGACACGACTGAGCGACTGAACTGAACTGATGCCAGAAAAGAGGATTACAAAAAAAACTGGCATTGTAACCATTCCCTGTCTTCAGAAAGTGTAAACTAACAGTGATGGTAAGTTATAGTCTCTTTGGGAAGATTATGGAGATGATGAAAATAATATAAAGATAGAAGATTTTCTTCCATCTTTCTGATGCAAATGAAGGCATTTCTATAGGGACAAATTGGATGTTCTATGAAACAAAGTTGCAATTTTGGTCACTTTGATCCACAGTGTTTAAAGTTGCTCTTTTTACAGAGCTTTGTCAGCTCCAATATGAGACTTTCTTCAACCACAAGCAGCATCAAAACTGCCCCAATAACAAAAAAACGGAAGCAATATAAGTGGAATTTAGCGGCACTAAAGACCAAAGGAGTTGAATTTTATCATGGTTTCATTTAATCACAGTGATTTTGGTTATGGGAGTCATCCTGCTAAATCAATATTAATAATAACACTTGACATTTCTATTTTTCTCTAGAGTAAAAATTAAGTAGGCTAAATCTATTGAAAGATTTTGAGAAAAATTCATATGAGAGCACAATTGTCAGAATCATATCTATCAGGAATTAGTTCCCAAGATGAAAGACACTTCACTGCCCCAAAACCACTCACTGCTCAATGAGGAAACCTCACAGTCTGCTTCAGGACAGATTTCCCAAGCATTTTATTAAAAGGGAAAACGATACAGCAAATTGAATTTGACCTTAGGTCCAAAGAAGTCGTTTCAAAAGTTGGCTTACTTGCATTACCACAGTTAAAAGGTTGTATTTGTATTAATTTCAGAAAAGATAGCTCAAGAACTTTTATTGATAGATGACATGTTGAAAGTAAGTGTTATTTTTATATTTGTAAAAAGAAAAATCCTTTTTAAAAATGAAAAGCCTTATTGAAACATGTATACGATCATGTAAGAACCAGCCTATGTTCGATACAGGATACAGGATGCTTGGGGCTGGTGCACGGGGATGATCCAGAGAGAGGATATGGGGTGGGATGTGGGAGGGGGATTCAGGATTGGGAGCTCGTATACACCCGTGGTGGATTCATGTCAATGTATGGCAAAACCAATACGGTATTGTAAAGTAAAGTAAAAAAAAAAAGAAAAGCCTTGATGTAGTCCATTCCTCTTTTACCGGCTGCTCACAGAGCAAGTCACCTGAGAAGTTACATTGCCCTGGCATCAGACTGGAGATTGAACTTGTGATGATGGTACTGAGTTCATGGAGATATCTGAGAGTATTAGTTGAGAAAGGATTTGGGCCTGATATCTGTGGATAAATAGAGGTGAGCAATGCTTAAAACTCAGCTTTAAATAGAAAGCAGTGTCTGACTCTAGTTGATGATGGACAGGGAGGTCTGGCATCCTGCAGTCCACGGGGTCGCAAAGAGTCGGACATGACTAAGCAACTGAACTGAATTGAACTGTAGTCTGTGGAATTCTCCAGGCCAGAATACTGGAGCGGGTAGCCTTTCCCTTCTCCAGAGGATCTTCCCAACCTAGGGACTGGACCCAGGTCTTCCACATTGCAGGCAGATTCTTTACCAGCTGAGCCACAAGAGAAGCCCAAAGATACTGGAGTGGGTAGCCTACCCCTTCTCCAGTGGATATTCCTGACCCAGGAATCAAACTGGGGTCTCCTGCACTACAGGTGGATTCTTTCCCAACTGAGCTATCAGGGAAGCCCTTAAATAGGAAATAAGATGACCCGAATGTGTACAAAACTTGAAGCATGAACTGGAAATGGTCTTTTAACTAAATTATCAAAATTCTTGTATTTTCTTGCCCTTGGCTTTCTGCTCTATACACAGAAAAATGTTCAGTTATTTGCAGTTTCTTATTCCTCAGCCTCTCACTAATTAAAGTTTTATATATCTGTCTGCAAAGACAGACAGCAGGTTCACTGCCGCGCGATGTTTCATTTGATGGTCGTGTGCTTATGAACATCAAAGCATGTTTTTGATGTGTGCTTCAGTCTAGATGGATGTTGTGGTCAGATATAGCTGTTCCCAGCTCTTCAGGAGGGTGTGGTGGTTAAAGTAGAGCTCAGAAAATCTCCAGAGTTGGAGACTCCCCAAATTAAAATAATAAGTATGTTGGGATTCAAGTTTAAACTAAAGAGAGAGAGAGAGAGATTTGTCTGAGAAAATTTAACACCCTGTAATATCTATAATCCTGTTATATGGTACCACTTCATTTTTCAGTTTAATGAGGAAGAAATGAACGCTCAGTCTCAAGTCAAATAAAAAGACTTTAAAAACCAGACTATATCCTGAAACTCTGTGAGCCTGACCAGAATTGCTGGTTTCAACCACTGTGGTGGCAGTTCTGACAGAGTTCCCGTGATGACTTCCAGTGTTAGGTTTTCAATTTTATTCTAGAAACCTGCTAGGGCTGAAACCTGACAAACAGGTTCCCACTTCTGTAGATGTGGAAAACCTGAACGGGAAACAGCCAGCCATGATCTTGTATACACTTTGCAGTTTCTTTCCATATAGGAAGACTGGGATGTTTGCATTTTCACATAGGCAGGTATCTTCTGTTCTTTGGTTCAGATTTTGATGGATTCGCTCAGTGTGAAGCCCATTCTATTGGGAAGGAGATTAATTTATAATATTAAACTCTTGCAGAATCCCTTTGTTTAGAATTCATAGGGTTTTTGTTTTAAAATAATTTCTGATCAGATTTTCTTTTCTCTTTGCTTGCTCCTTCCCATTTTGTTGAAGCTAAAAAGGAATGAGTTTGGACTGTTTATTATTTTTTTTTAAATTTCAGCCTCTGCCCCATTTATGCAAACTCCTCAGCCTTTTCTTTTCTTCTAGTTTTTCCTTAAGAAAAATGAAGCATATCATGCCAAGAGAAATATTTTCTTCACCAAGCATCTTCCAAGAAACTGAGTTTTTGCTCCAAGTTTCTAAATTGCACTTCAAAAATCTCAAGAACCCTCCACATTTTATCTCACCCTTACTTTTGGAAACCTTAGCGCCTTTATCTTTGCCGAAACAGCCGTTTCCAAATGTCAAGTGCGATTTATTCCATTTTAAGTAAAGAATTTCAACTTAATCTATTTTTTCAAATCTTTATATCTATTGGCCCAAACCCTAGCTCTCCCTTGGATAATTCTTAGATGGAAGTAAGCCTTTTCACAGGTTTATCATGTCACTGCTGACCCTCAAGGAATCCTGTCTCCACCTTCCCCTAGCTTTCTATTTAGTTAGTTGAAATCACAGCCTCTGGGTTTCCATTAAGTTGTTAACATTTGCTACTAGCGTGTGTTTACCACATGACATCGGATGTTACGACTGTCAACGGAAAACTCACAAACTTGGAAAGGTTTGCAAATCCAGGTGCAGTTTTTAAAGGCAAAAGAAGGTTAGATCTATGGATCCTTCTAGAGGCACATAACCTTCTCCACCTCCAACTCCTTTCTCCTCGCTTGGCTAACCACGGCATGAACTCCTCACAGAGAAAGGGCAGATTAAGGAGAAAAAAAATGAAAAATAGAAAAAAAGGGATGGAAGCCAATCAGGCAACTGTCCAAGGTATGAGATCATTGCTGGGAAAAGGCAGAACTCTAACTTTACAATTAATCACTCCTTGTCCTCACTTATACATTGCTCAGTCTTTGTTTTGAGTCCTGCAGAGGTTAAGAGAGAGAGATGAAATGAATACTTTGTTAAGTGATTCTGTACATCAGATGGTATTCCCCATCGTGTCCTCACCCGGCTCTCTGCTCTCTCCTTCTGCCATCACTGTCACTCAGCAGGGATGGGACAGGGCCTGACCATCAATGCCAATGTCATTGCAGGTGCCGTATCCTTATTGAAAGGATGTCCCTTTAAATTTATGCCCATTTGAGTGGACTGCTTTAGAAAAGGCTGACTTCTCTCATGGTTGACATCCCTGGGCTGAGTTCACTGCCTCTTGTCCTGACTTGGTTTCTTTGGTGGGTGCGCGTCTCTCTCTCTTAACCTCTGCAGGACTCAAAACAAAGACTGAGCAATGTATACCCTTGGGATATGAAGCAATCTGTAGGATGCCTGTGTGCTAAGTCATTTCAGTCATGTCTGACTCTTTGCAACCCAATGCACTGTAGCCTGCAAGGCTCCTCTGTCCACGGCATTCTCCAGGCACGAATATTAGTGTGGGTTGCCATTCCCTCCTCCAGGGGATCTTCCCAACCCAGGGATCGAACCTGGGTCTCCTGCATGGCAGGCAGACTCTTTACCACTGAGCCACCAGGAAAGCCCCAAAGAGAAAAATATTTACATGCAAATCCTGAGAGCTGCTTCAATTAAATGAATCCTTTCCCTTTTTATTCAGTTTATGGTGGTCTCTGCTCTACTTTATCCCATTATTTCACTTAATTGGTTGTGTTATAAAATAGTTCATCATACTTTTTGTGTAAATGCAGTATTGTGAATGGTTTACTGCCTTCTTTTGTGGTCTGGGAACTAATTTCTTTCTCTTTGTTGAAATTAAAAGTCAATTGAAAATATGATCCAAATTAAAAATATTTGTACTCAATTTCCTCAGAAATTTGCTTTGTGTAAAGTAAAGTGGCCCAGAGATGGCTGGGCTTTCCTCCCTGCCCGCCCCCACCTCCACTCTCACACAAGCAGAGTGGGAACCATCTGGTACTTGTGGATGCAGACTCTGCCCCGGGGAGCATGGGTGGGGGTCTCTTGGGTGGCTTGACGTGAGAGGCACTGAGATTCAGGGGTAACTGGTGTGACCCTCATTCCCCCTCTGCATGCATGCTAAGTTGCTTCAGTCATGTCTGATTCTTTGTGACCCCATGGACTATAGCCCTCCAGGCTCCTATGTCCATGGGATTCTCCAGGGTAAAAACACTGAAGTGGGTTGCCATTTCCTTCTAAAAGGGATCTTCCCCACCCAGGGATCGAACATGTGTCTCTTATATCTCCTACACTACAGCCAGAATCTTAACTGCTGGGCAACCAGGGAATACACAAATACATTGATGTGTTTGGGATATACAGGGACCATGGGACTTTGATATGAGAGGGTTCTTGCAACAGTCTTGCAACAGTCTTGCAACAGTCTTGATCACCCATCTACACCTCCCTTGGCATTTTCCTGTGCACCCTGTGGACTTAGTTGTGCCCCCGCCCCTTGGTTTCAGGAGCAATTCCAGGATTCAGAAGCACAATCATGAGGAAAGACATCACCAGATTTTATCCAACTCTTTCCCAAGAGAGGTCTCTGGTCAACCACAGCCTCTCTCTCTCCTGCTGACCTTTAACATAACTGCAGAATCTATGTTAAACCACTAATTGCTGATTGGAGCTAATGCTCTAAATGAAGTATATTTGCCATCACTGGCTGGTGTAAGAAGCGCCTCTGGAGGAATCCACTCATACAAGTAAGTACCGCAGTTTTGGGGGCAGACCCTGCCATGCTCTGCCCATGTGTCCTTGACCTTACAATCTCAGCAGACACTTGCTGGACTCCCAGCTTCAAGCACCTGGATTTCCTTGCCTAAGTTCAGTTCAGTTCAGTCGCTCAGTCGTGTCCAACTCTTTGCCACCCCATGGACTGCAGCACGCCAGGTTTCCCTGTCCATCACCAACTCCCAGAGCTTGCTCAAAGTCATGTCCATCGAGTCAGTGATGCCATCCAACCATCTTATCCTCTGTCATCCCCTTCTCCCGCCTTCAATCTTTCCTAGTAGCAGGATGTTTTCCAATGAGTCAGTTCTCCACATCAGGTAGCCAAAGTATTAGAGCCTCAACTTCAGCATCAGTCATTCCAATAAATATTCAGGACTGATTTCCTTTAGGATGGACTGGTTTGATCTCCTTGCAATCCAAGGGACTGTCTCTGTAACTAAAGCAAGCCACTTTGCCAGCTTCACATGAAAGGCTAGATATGCTGGGAATTAATAATTGATGACTGGGCTTCTTTTGGTGGCTCAGTGTTAAAGAATCCACCTGCCAACGGCTTCAATCTCTGATCCAGGAAGATCCCACATGCCATGGAGCAACTAAATCCATGCGTCACAACTATTGAGCTTGTGCTCTAGAGACCATGTGCTCTGCAACAAGAGAAGGAACTGCAATGAGAAGTCCTTGCACCGTAACTAGAGAATAGCCCTCACATGCCACAACTATAAAAAGCCCACACAGCAATGAAGACCCAGCATGACCAATGGCTGCATGACTGGTGGGAGCTGGTGTATAAATATCTTAGCTCCCTCACCCCTCAGATGTAACTCCTTCTTTGGGTTTAATCTGGGACCCACATTAAACAGTCATCACTTATATTTGTGCAATGGTAATTTGTTTGTTGATGAAACTTCACTTGCTTCTTTTCATTTTCTGTCTTAATTCTCCACTTCTCTGCTGATGTCTCCAGGAATCACTTTCCACATGCAATCTAATTTTGATCTTTAGTGTGGGGAGGGCAGGGTGTTGGCTTTTGGAGGGACCAAAACTGAGACAATAGCTATTTCAAAAGTCTAAGGAATGAAGTCACTGTCTTAGCCTGAGTTATGCTCAATGTTTATTGTAAGATTAGGACCTTCTGTTGGGAGCTTCTGAGTAGAGCTGGGTGGCATGGGAAGGTGAGAACAGAGTGGGGCTGAAGAAAAGGACAAAGAGAGGAGGCGATTGTTCAAGAAGTTGGTTCTGTGGGAAGCTTGGAATGCTCAATGTTTATTGTAAGATTAGGACCTTCTGTTGGGAGCTTCTGAGTAGAGCTGGGTGGCATGGGAAGGTGAGAACAGAGTGGGGCTGAAGAAAAGGACAAAGAGAGGAGGCGATTGTTCAAGAAGTTGTTTCTGTGGGAAGCTTGGAAACCTGGGAGGCAATTGGAGCTGTGCAGAGGAGCAATGTGTGGCAAGATGGGAAGCCTGCCACTAACACATTGCCACCTTAGAAACCATGCAGTCTGATTGAAACAGACATCCATACTGGTTCTTTTTGTGCCGTGCCCCTTTCTTCTTGGGGGATTTGCATTTGTTGTGTTAGTCGCTTAGTTGTGTCCAACTCTTTGCGATCCCATGGACTGTAGACCACCAAGCTCCTCTGATCATGGCAAGAATACCGGAGTGGGTTGCAATTTCCTCCTCCAGGGGATCTTCCTGACCCAGGGAGCAAACGTGGGTCTCCTGCAAAGCAGACAGATTCTTTACCTTCTGAGGCACCAGGGAAGCCTTGGTTAATTCCCATATTCCCTAACTAAAAAGATATGTAGATTGCGTCTTGAAAAATGTTAAGTAAACCATTGTACAATGCCTTCAATTTTGAGTAAGAACACTGGTTTCTCAGTTCCTTTGGCAATCTAATTGAATATTTCTTGTGAAAAATAATTTGAGGATAAGCACTTAAAATACATTGCTACCAGCCATGATCCTAATGCTTTCTTGTTTACCTACATGGAAAGCACATAGATCATGATCAGGGCCCTGTAGCTGCCAAGGGAAAGGGTATTTAGATCATTTTGATTCATTATATTGAATGTGTTTTCATCTTTATTGTAGAAGAAATCACCTGGACCCAAATGATTACTCGAGTCACTAAATCTTTTGACATAAAAATGGTAAAATCTTTTGAAAATAGATGATTTAGTAAGACCAAGATTAAAGTGAGTTCAACAAAATCAATGGCCATGAGATTTACTTTGTTTGGTTTGATCTTCTTGTCCTTTTTTTCAGGGGAGAGGAGCAGATACCAGAACAGGAAAACCATGGGTGAAGCCGTTCTCTCATCTCGAAGGATGTGAAGGGGGCGCTGTATGGAGAGAACAGGCCAGAGGGAATCAACTCCCCTGAGGAAAGTCAGCATGGCTACACCACCTGTTGTGTGTATTTACTGCAGTGGGAATTTTAAGGTGAAGCATGAAGTATGGAGAAACTATGGAAAGCTGTGACAAACCTAGGCAACATATTTTAAAGCAGAGACATCACTTTGCCAATAAAGGTTCATATAGACTAAGCTAAGGTTTTTGCAGTAATGATGTAAGAAGGCTGAGCACCAAAGAATTAACGCTCTTGAATTGTGCTGGAAAAGACTATTGAGAGTCCCTTGTACTGCAAGGAGATCACACCAGTCAATCCTAAAGGAAATCAACCCTGATTATTCACTGGAAGGACTGATGCTGAAACTGCAACACTTTGGCCACGTGGTACAAAGAGCTGACTCATTGGGAAAGCCCTCCTAATGCTGGGAAAGATTGGGGGCAAAAGGAGAAGAGGGTGATAGAGGAGGAGATAGTTAGCATCACAGACTCAATAGGTATGTATTTGTGTGCAACACAGCTAGAGAGTGAGCTGCAAGGAAAGAGCCTGCATGACACAACGAAGATCCGATGTGCTGCAAATACAATAAATAAATTTGTGGCATGGCAGGAGAAGGGGACGACAGAGGGTGAGATGGCTGGATGGCATCACTGACTCGATGGACGTGAGAGTGAGTGAACTCCGGGAGTTGGTGATGGACAAGGAGGCCTGGCGTGCTGCGACTCATGGGGTCGCAAAGAGGTGGACATGACTGAGCGACTGAAATGAGCTGAGCTGAGCTGATGTGTACTCAGTCATGTCAGCCATGGGCTGTAGCCCCCTTGGCTCCTCTGTCCATGGAATTTTCCAGGCAGGAATGCTGGAGTAGGTTGCCATTTCCTACTCCAGGGGATCTTCCTGACCCAGGGATCGAAACTATGTCCCCTGCATCGGCAGGCGGATTCTTTACCACTGCACCACCCAGAAAGTCCTATAAAAATTTTTTTTTTTTTTTTTAAAGAAGAACCAACATCTGAAGGCTGCCAGGAGCCCCGCGGTGGCCTTAGCTGTCCACGGACTGTGGCTCTCCTCCTCTCCTTCTCTGTTGTTCCTGTGTTGGCGCTGAGCCCTTGGGAACTGCTCTCCTTGTCCCCTCTGGATGCGGCGGAAGCAAGGGCGTCTGGCTAAGCCCTCAGCTGTCAGGTGGCTGAGCAGCTGCTGCCCAGGAGGCTGGCCAGGAAGCGCCAGGGCTGCGCAGGAACGCTGAGTATTTAAGTGGCTTCTCCTTGTCAGTCTTTCTCGTTGCCTGTGGAAAAACACGGCACTGCTTGTTGCTGAGTCTCTTGGGGACCATTCTGGGGGGCTAGGGACATCTCCGTTACCCAGCCAGGCGAGGAGTGGGGGTATTCTGGTGGCCACATTCCTGGGCTGATGGAAGGAGCACTCCTCCCTCCTGTGGCCCCTCCCCAGCACGGCTGCCTCCCCTCACCTGCACAGCTGTTCTGGTTGACGTTTGAGTCATATTTACTTCTCTTTCCCCAACCCCATCTCCTCAGTCTTT
Organism: Cephalophus harveyi; assembly: GCA_006410635.1. Classification (NCBI taxonomy): domain Eukaryota; kingdom Metazoa; phylum Chordata; class Mammalia; order Artiodactyla; family Bovidae; genus Cephalophus; species Cephalophus harveyi. The sequence goes on along the minus strand of SJYT01073500.1, from coordinate 181,710 downwards.
TGATCAAAGGAAACCACTGTAAGATCATCAAAATATTTCTAAAGGCCTCATAAGAGGACACTTTTGGTTTGTCCTCCATGAGTCCGAGGCAACTGAATCTTGAGAGGAATCCGCGTCATGTCTCTGTAGATAGGGAGAGAACACAGTCTGGGAGGAAAAGCATGGGTTAGGAACTAAGCAGTTGCAGCAATTCTGGAAAACAATGGGGTTATTGTTAACATAATGAGCAGTTAAAATGTAAATGTCAAGTTGCCTACTAATCCCTTTGCCTAGCCTGGTTGAATAAACAAAATTGTGAAGTTGAAATTATTTCCCCTCCCTCCCCCATTGAAATCAGAGCTGGAAAGGTGGCCAACAGAAAACTCTAGAATCCATGGAGAAATGTGTTGAGTATCTCGGTTTATAGACCAAATCTGCTCTCCAAAACAGAGATTGGGCCTTATCTACAGTAACTTCAGATGCTGTTTTCTTTTCTGTGTAATATAAAAACAAAAAGTTTTTCATGGCGACACTTTGGGAGCTTTGGTTTCCCAGTCTTCCACAGTGGGCAAGTGGTGGGGATCAGTCTGAGAAAGTCCACTGCTATATATTCAGGCTCCAGGGGGAAGTTACCAAGCAATTTTTTTTTTTTTTTTTTTCAATGCTCAAGGGCTAAGTCCTGTCCAGCTCTTGGTGACTCCATGGATTTTAGCCTAGCAGGCTCCTCTGCCCATGGAATTTCCCTCCTTTTTTAATTTTTTTGCCATACTGTAGCAAATTCCAAACAGTCCTGTGGTTCAATCTTAATTTGTTCTTTCAAATTATTGTTTCTTTCGGATTCTCTAAAGAACCTAATAAGCTCAAATTAAGTCAGCAGCCTTTCCAGGACTCTGGTTGCCTTTAGACATGTTATAGTTACTGGAAGAAGGCTGAGGCCTGTTTTTTTTTTTTTTTCTTTTTTTTTGAGCAAACTCTAGGAGATAGTGGAGAACACAGGAGCCTGGTGTGCTGCAGTGCATGGGTCGAAAAGAGTCGCACATGACGTAGCAACTGAACTGCAATGATGAAGGAAGGCAAGCTTTACAAAGCCTCTCGTACAGAGTAAGTGCTCAATAAACAGGCTTTCAGTTCCCTCTTATTCTATCTGATGATTCCTTTCCATCCTCAATTTCACCTAGGTTTTGGTGGGTGTCACTTTTCCTTTTAGAGGTTTAAAATCACGGCTGCCCTATGACCACGGCTTCTTGGATTGGTGAGGCTTTGGAAGGCTCAGAGGGAAGTTTCTGCAGCCAGGAGATCCTGTTACTCAGATTTCACGATGCCATGTTTACAATGTTTTTGTGTTAGCTTGTCACTCAAAAATGCTTTTTTAAAAGGAAGACAAGATTCTGGCCAACCCAAACTACCATGTTATGATTTCTACATGCCAAATCTATTTTCTAACTACAGTTCTGATATTTTAAAAATAAATCTTGCCCTCAGGAAATTTGTACTTTGGAGATTTCAGAGCACTAAAAACAAAAATGCAGATAAAGTGCGGATGACGATTGCAAACCCAGCAGCATCACCCTGCCCTCTCTGTGATGCTACGAGAATGTCCCTTGAGGTGTTCACTAGGTGACCACCAAGCTGCCACTCTCAGGGGTATTAGACCATTCCAAGGAAGTTTCTTTAATTCCCAGCCTTTAGCTGGAAACTATTACAAGCAGCTTCTGAAGACTCTTCATTGTATTTTATAAACTGTATTGTTATTCAGTTATTCAAACTTCCTTGGTAACCTCAACTGAAATGATAATAACCATATAACAGAGAATTTGATGGGTGGAAAAATAATGAACTTTCTTTTTTGGCTTTAAGGGAGCGTTGGGCTGAGCTGCATGCAGGCAAGGTGTTTGTACAGGTTCCCAAAGTTTTCCTTTTTAGTGCTTCTCCGAGGAAATGTTTGCATGGAGAAGAAAGTGGCCAGTATGCCAAGCATAGAAGCGATCTCAAAGTATGGATATCTAAGGGATGGCTTCCCTGGTGGCTCAGCTGCTAAAGAGTCTGCCTGCAATTCGGGAGACCTGGGTTTGATCCCTGGGTTGGGAAGATCCCCTGGAGAAGGGAACAGTTACCCACTCCAGTATTCTGGCCTGGAGAATTCCATGGACTGTATAGTCCATGGGGTCGCAAAGAGTCGGACATGACTGAGCGACTTTCACTGTCACTTTCAAGGATGGACAGGAAACTGGCCTGTTCCCTCCCTGTGTTTTCTGAAGGGACATATCATTGCGCTCATGTTTGTAGGTTATACTTATTTTGTTTAGTGTATATGCTCGACATTTAAAAGTATGTCGTACCTTTTGTTTTACTTCTTTAAAGGACTGTCCTAACTCTTACATGGGCTTCCCTTGTGGCTCAGATGATAAAGAATCTGCCTGCAATGCAGGACACCTGAGTTTGATCTCTGGATTGGGAGATCCCCTGGAAAAGGGAATGGCAACCCATTGCAGTATTCTTGCCTAGAGAATTCCATGGACAGAGGAGCCTGGCAGGCTACAGTCCATGAGGTTGCAAAGAGTCAGACACGACTGAGCGACTAATCACATAACTCTTACATATTATCTGGCTACCAGTTCTCTAAAAAACACAAATCCTCAAAAAGTCTTTCTTAAGTGACACTGACAAACAGATCTGAAATTTTCAGAACTGTCCCAGAATTTTGGCTGAAGGGTATTCCCCAGTTGGAGTTGTAAAACCACTTACTTTCAACAGCTACACAGTCTATGTTAATACTTTTATTTTTTTGGCATTTCTGATGCTGATAAAAAAAGATGAAGGTCTCACAGTACTTGTTGAGTTTGATGTGTTGTGCAAACGAGGTGTGTTACCATTTTCACGGCGAATGTAGAAACATGCATATGCTGGGACAGGTTTGTTTTATGGGGGATTCACACATGTTTCAGGTTCATCAGCCTTGGGAGTCTATCAGCACGGATCATAAAATATCCCCTCTGAGTACTAATGCCCATCTAATGGTGTGCACAGTCCATGAGGTGATAACATTCATGGTGTGCTATTAGAATAATGTTCAGTGAACAGCTAGATTCATAAAGTTTAATTAGTCAGAGAACCAACTTCCCAAGCTCTAAACAACTTAATTATTTGCTGGCTTTCAGTGTAATCACTGCTTTCCAAGCAATACTCCCTCTAGGCAGAATGTGCAGGTAATATGAACGACAGTACCCAGTCCTTTAGACTTTCTGGAGCATGAGTCCTCCTGCCCTGATCCACGGCTCCCTGCCCCTTGCTCCCACCTCTGGCACTCCTGCTCTCAGCTGTGTCCTGTAGGGGTGCACTCAGTCCGGCCACTGTTGACTCCCCAGCCCCTCATTCACTCCACAGACATTTATGGAGCATCTTCCATGTGCTCCACGTTCTGTGTGACCCCATGGAGCTGACAGGGCAGCGCTGGTCCCTATAAGTCATCCCACCTGACCGCTGCATCCGTGAGCAAGTCTGCAGGATGCCACAGGTCTTCAGGGGTCAAGCAGAGAGGGGGTGACCTTGTATCGATGCTTTGAGCCCGAAACCCCTTGTACTGCAGGCTCAGGTCCGCTCCCAGCCTCCCAGGAGGCAGACCCGGCTGGAGCCAAGAGAAGCTGGCATGGCCTCCTCTCCCAGCTCCCAGGGAGCCAGGCTGCCTCTCCATGTCCATCTCAGGTCCAGCCTCCTCTGCTCTGATCGCTGAGCTGCCGTGGATGCAGGGCCCCGTCCATGAGGGGCCAGCTTGCTGCAGATGGGCAGCTTTGCTGCCTCTGTTACACCTGTTCAGTTGGTCGTTTCTTCCCTATAGTTCTCAGTACAACTGTTTGCAGCTCTTAGAGGAAATACTCTGCAGGGTACTGAAAGGTCAATGACATGTCACTGGATTCTCCCAACCTGTAAGCAGTATATTAAAATTTTTATAAAGAATTTTTAAAGTCTTTATTTGGTTTGTTACAGTATTGCTTCTGTTTCCTGGGGTTTCTTTTGGTTCCGCTGCCTGTGAGATTTTAGCTTCCTGACCAGGGCTCGAACCCACAGCCCCTGCACTGGAAGGCGAAGTTTTATCCACTGGACCACCAGGGAAGTCCAGCCTGTAAGCATGTTATACTAACTAGCACAAGCAAGAAGCTCCCTTCCAAGCGGACAGACTAGAAATAATGTATCTGGGGCAAATGCCACCACGTGAATGCACAGCAAGGCGGGCATCCCTGGGCTGGATCTTGCCGCCACCCTCCCAGCACAGGACATGAACCCCACTGTGGGTGGAGTGCTGGCTTCTTTTACTGGACCGACTGGGCTCTCTGAGCCTCAGCCACCCCCTCTTCAGCAGGGGCGCCCCTCATGGCCACTCCCATCCGGTCTCGGCTCCCGTGTCTCCCTTCGCCCGGGGACCCTGCCAGCCCTGCCCACCCTGGCCCTGCAAGCTCTCCTGTGTCCTGGGCTTTCTTTTGCTGCAGCCCACAGCACATCCTCCTGTGACAGTGAGTCTGTCTGCAGGTTTGCCTCATGCCTGCAACAGTGACCCTGTGAAAGCAAGGACCTGATTTTACTTAATTTCCTGTCTCCTGGCTTTGCCTCACTCTCAGCAGGTGAGCTTGCTCCTGGTTTGAAAAAGTGGAAGGAATTAGGGCAGAGCTCCTTCTGTGTGCTGCTTGGACCAAATCCACCCCCACCTGCCCCTGTACCAGGCCCCCTGTGTCTGTCCTGATGGATGATGCCGTGGACCCTGTGCTAACCTGGGGGCCACCCACTCACCTACTCCAGGGTGACCAGTCCCCAAACCGCATCCACCTCAGGAAGCATCGTTTTTTTCTCTCTATATTGCAGTATTCCTATCGGAATAAGAGTGTCCTATACACTTCACTTATCTTATAAAAACCATCTCTGGGCTTCCTTGTGGCTCAGTGGTAAAGAATCCACCTGCCCATGCAGGAGACTCGGGTTCGTATTCGTGAGTAGCTGCTCCCTAGACAGTCACTGGATGAATGGGTGGATCTTTAGGTTTTTGTTTGATATTGAGCTCACCTTGTAAGACTCACATTTTTGTAAATGCCTGGGGACTGTAGGTAAAATGCCTGAGAAGGTTAGGACTTAGGGAAGGCCTTATAAAGGATCTCCTTGTCGCTTCTAGTTCATCAGTTTATACACTGACCAGGTACCTTTCCTCAATATTTGAGGGCTGGAGTCAGAGGATAGAGACAGATGTTGCTTGGGGAGGTGGGAAGGGGGGAGACTGGGACATTCACGCCAGGTGAGATTTGCCAGTCTGGCCAGAGGCTTTCCTCCTGGAGACGTGGTGAAAACCCGGCTCAGATCCAGTCCCGGGTTTCTCAAGCACTGACCTCACCTCTTGGCTGACTTTCATTTCCAGCTCACCTGCAGGTTTGCATTCAGAGCCTCCAGCTCATCAACAGTGAAGGTGAAAGTCTGAGCAAACTTGGAGTGACAGGGCAAGCTCACCAGTAACTGGAGGAGACAGCTCGACTGTAAATAACCCCCAGGTCCGCGCCATCCAGAGCGCCCAGTGCCACCTCTTTCCCTTGCAGTCACACAGAGGACCAATGTCAAAGACACCCTTAAGAAGCTTAACAAGGAACTGCATCATAAAAGCACCATAAACATTGATGTTTATTAACCTAGGAGGAATAAATGCTGAGGAGGATTGCATTCAACAAGGCAGAGATATTTGGCAGGCTTACCAAACAGTAGTTGAGTTTCTCTTTGGAGGAATTTGCCTTTTATTTTTCATAAATTTATTCCCCTAGTGATTGTAACCAACTGGTTTCAACAGCACAATGCTATTCTCAATCATCTTATGAGTTTCTTAGAGTCACACAGTAATGCTAGAAAAGACCTGAGGTTTATTTTTTAAATAATTAATTTATTTTAATTGGAGGCTAATTAGTTTATAATATTGTGGTGGTTTTTAACATACGTTGACACGAATCAGCCACTGGTGTACATGTGTCCCCCCCTCCTGAACCCCCCTCTCATCTCCCTCCCCATCTCATCCCTCTGGGTTGTCCCAGAGCGCTGGCTTTGAGTGCCCTGAGTATTCTTGCCCAAACCCATTGTAGTTTCATAGATACGGTAATAGGAGCTCAGTAAAATGGAGCAACTTGCCCTGGGGCTGTGAGCGGCATAGTGGGAATCTACTGATTCATCAACCCACTTGCCTGCCCTCATGATGAAGCCGCCCTAGACACCCTGCAAGCAGCGTCCCTGCCCCAGAGCCAAGGTCAGCGTAGTCTTCCGCACCTGTCACCTGCCCTCATCACGCCTACGCTCAGAGCCCGGACCATGCCTTGGCCCGAGGCCAACTCTGCCCTCATTCCCTGCTCCCTTGTCGTCAATTGCTCAGTTATATCTGAATCTTTCTGACCCACAGACTGCAGCATGCCAGGCTCCTCTGTCTTTCACTATCTCCTGGAATTTACTCAAACTCATGTCCATTGAGCCGGTGATGCCATCCAACCATCCCATCCTCTGTTGTCCCCTTCTCTTTATGCCCTCAGTTTTTCCCAGCATCAGGGTCTTTTCCAATGAGTTGAGTCAGCTCTTTGCATCAGATGGCTAAAGTATTGGAGCTTCAGCTTCAGCATCAGTCTTTCCAAGGCATATTCAGAGTTGATTTCCTTTAAGACTGACTGCTTTGATCTCCTTGCTGTCCCAGGGACTCTCAAGAGTCTTCTCCAGCACCACAATTCAAAAGCGTCAGTTCCTGACTCCCTGTCTGAGCACAAAGCCTGGATTTCAAACCCTGCCTCCCTAAACCTTGTCCTGGAAAACAACTGCATGTCAGTTTCCTCCTCTGAAACCTGGGGGCTGATGCTCCTCACCTTGTAGGATTGCTGTTATCTCCATAAGAAACCAAATTAGACCATTTCCTATAACCTTACAGATAAATGCCAAGGAGGTGCTCTTCTCCCACGTCAAGCCCACTTCTTCACTGTCTTGCCTTCAGCTATTATTGAGCAAGAAGCACCTCTGATAAAAGAACTCACAGCCCCTGTTTGACCTTGAGCAAGGTGCCAGAGGCTGTTTGGACCCTTAGGCAGAAAGACTCGGTTCTTTTAATCCTGAAGCCTGAAAGGGAGAGATCAGAAGCTGCCCTGGACCTGCTGGTCACTGAATACCATCTAAAAGAGGTGTTGCCTCCACTTGCACATCTGAAGTTCCATCCCCCTCGGTATCCATGGTGACAAAAGGCATGTAGGACCTCCCTGTCCATCCACGTCCATCCCTGCACTGTGGTCAGAGAAAAACAAAAGACTTTAAAATGGGTGAAAAAGATTACAGGGACTTCCCTGCTGGTCTAGTGGCTAAGATACCATGCTCCCCAAGCAGGGGGCCAGGGTTCCATCCCTGGTCGGGGGACTGAGATCCCACATGCCACAACAAAGACCTGGAGCAGCCAAACAAATAATTAAAATAAAACAAATATTAAAAAGATTACTGGGTTTATTAGTCATTTTCTGCAGAGAAATAGAACCAACATATGGTTTATATTATATATATACATACAGGTGTGTGCATGCTGAGTTGCTCAGTCAAGTCCAACTCTTTGTGACCCCATGGACTGCAGCACACAAGGCTTCACTGTCCATGACCAACTCCTGGAGCTTGCTCAAACTCATGTCCATCAAGTCTGTGATGCCATCCAGCCGTCTCATCCTCTGTCGTCCCCTTCTCCTCCCACCTTCAATCTTCAGGGTCTTTTTCAGTGAGTCAGTTCTTCACATCAGGTGGCCAAAGTATTGGAGTTTCAGCTTCAGCATCAGTCTTCCCAATGAATATTCAGGACTGATTTCCTTTAGGATGGACTGGTTTGATCTCCTACAGTCCAAGGGACTCTCAAGAGTTTTCTCCAACATCACAGTTCAAAAGCATCAATTCTTCAGCACTCAGGTTTCTTTCCCTGGTGGCTCAGACGATAAAGAGTCTGCCTGCAATGCATGAGACCTGGGTTTGATCCCAAGGTTGGGAAGATTCCCTGGAGAAGGAAATGACAACCCACTCCAGTACTCTTGCCTGGAAAATTCCATGGACGAAGGAGCCTGTAGGAATACAGTCCATGGGATCGCAAAGAGTCACACAAGACTGAGCAGCTTCATTTCAGCTTTCTTTACAGTCCAACTCTCACTTCCATACATGCTGCTGCTGCTGCTGCTAAGTCACTTCAGTCGTGTCCGACTTTGTGCGACCCCATAAATGGCAGCCCACCAGGCTCCCCCGTCCCTGGGATTCTCCAGGCAAGAACACTGGACTGGGCTGCCATTTCCTTCTCCAGTGCATGAAAGTGAAAAGTGAAAGTGAAGACGCTCATTCATGTCTGACTCTTAGCGACCCCATGGACCGCAGCCTACAAGGCTCCCCTGTCCATGAGATTCTCCCGGCAAGAGAACTGGAGTCGGTTGCCATTGCCTTCTCCAATCCATACATGACAACTGGGAAAACTATAGCTTTGACTAGATGGACCTTTGTTGGCAAAGTAATGTCTCTGCTTTTTAATATGCTGTGAAAACTGACCTTTTCCAGTCTTGTGGCCACTGCTGAGTTTTCCAAATTTGCTGGCATATTGCATGCAGCACTTTCACAACATCATCTTTTAGGATTTGAAATAGCTCAAATATGCCCTATAGCATCCTTAGAAAGTTTCCAGGGTTTGAGGAAAATAAATCTAAAATATTTAGATCTTTAATAATGCATAATACAGATTTTTAGGATTTCCAGCTTGAGTACTTTTTTAAAAAGGAGTTCTTATTTTGAAACTAATGGCCTCTAATGAGTGATATTGTTTAGCTAATGATGATAAATAACAGGTACTAGTCAGAGGAATGTAATTCATACCCAGAATCTTTAGGCTGTCTGTCTGTTTCCCTGAATTCTCACCCAAACCCCAACCCTAGCTAGGTGCATATCCACAAAGTACACAGTGATTTTCTGCTCTAATTAACCCCATGCTCTCCATTCTTTATTTACACCAACCCTAGCTCCTTCTCCTGACTTCTCAGAGATATGCTGTCATAGTGTGTTGGTACTACCCTTTAAAATTTTTTTTTTAATTTATTTGGTTGCCTCGGGTCTTAGTTGTGACATGTGAACTCTTGGTTGAGCGTGTGGGATCTCAATTCCTCCATCAGGGATCAAACCTGTGCCCCCTGCATTGGGAGTGTGGAGTCTCAGCCACTGGACCCACCAGGGAAGTCCCCATTCTTTCTCTTCATCCACTCTTGCCAAGTTGTGTCCAACTCTTTGCAACCCCATAGACTGTAGCCACCAGGCTCCTCTGTCCATGGGATTTCCCAGGTGAGAATACTAGAGTGGGTTGCCATTTCCCTTACCATTCCCCAAATCCACAGTTATAACACAAAATCTGTCTTGTCAGTGCACAGGAGCATAACTCAGATGAACACATGATTGAGGGAGTGCCAGTCATCGCCCTGACATATATAAAATCAGACACACAGGTCATTAGTTTCTGCAACCCAGCCATTTAATAACCATGTACTCACAACTTCTAGATGTTATGAAACATTAGAGTTTTTCTGGTGACAACTATTTTTAACTGAGAGGGATTGTCAACTGATGCCAGGTTGTTGATTTTCAAACAATATCATTGTACATAAATAAAGATCTCTTTCTTAGCACAAGCATATGCCTAAGGAATGTGTGGTAGATAAGATAGAAGATGAAACACAAAGCAGATTATCTCTGAAGGATGTTTCAGTTCCCACCGGATAGAATGGAAATTCCTGAAACTTCTAGGGAAAGAAATAAAACAATGTGTTCTCTACTTTGATGGATAGGATGCTAATGTTTTCTCTTCCGGAGCACACATCCCTAAGGAAACAGAAGCACATGGTAACTGGCTGAATTTTTACCTAAGTCGCTGCCTCCTGCTTTAGGCACATGGAGCTCTGGGAGTTCAGTTTTGTTTTGGTTACCTATTTGTAGAGGAAATCCTCTTTCCTGAAGATAGGAGTTTGAATGGCCTTGAGAACTCTCTTTAGTTGCTCCAAAGCTGTGTCATAACACCCCTGTGTTTGCTTACATGACACACACACCTCTGCACACACTCAGACGTGCACACCAAAGGCATGGAGAGGCAGGGGCTAGGGTGAACTTATGCTTTGTTTTTTTCCCTTTGTCATTAAGTGTTGCCTGATTCTTTGTGGCCCCATGGACCGTAGCACACCAGGTTCCACTGTCCATGGGATTTCCCAGGCAAGAATACTGGAGTGGGTTGCCAATTCTTTCTCCAAAGGATCTTCCCAACCCAGGGGTCGAACCAAGGTCTCCTGCGTCTTCTGCATTGGCAGGCAGATTCTTTATCACTGTGAAAGTGAAAGTGAAAGTCGCTCAGTTGTATGCGACTCTTTGAGACCCCACGGACTATACAGTCCATGGAATTCTCCAGGCCAGAATACTGGAGAAAGGAAATTCAGGAAGCCTTTCTCTTCCCCAGGGGATCTTCCCAACCCAGGGATCGAACCCAGGTCTCCTGCATTGCAGGTGAATTCTTCACTAGTTGAGCCACAAGGGAAGCCCCTGAGCCACCTGGGAAAGACTTATGCTGGGAGATTATAAATGTTATCAGATACCAGGTTCCGAACACCTGCTCATTAATCAAATGAAAGAATGCATGGTTCAACTGTGTAAACAGCTGGACATGGAACACTGCAAGACACAAGCTTGCACATCTGGGAAGCCAAGAAGAGGCTGACCTCTTGGGTGAGGGACTGGATTGACTTATTTCTGCCTGTAGGACACCCATAGGCAGAGGATTGCAATGGGTTAGTCACCAAGTACAGTTCACATGTGTGGAAATTGGTTCCACTCCATCCCTCCCCTCTGGTCTCTTCTCCACTTTCTCTGGCATGTGGGCTTCTGGAGGTTTTCCAGGGCAGGCCTGTTCCTGGCGCACGGTGGTGCTTGTGAGGCACCTGAGCCGAGCAGCGTTCAACAAACCATTGGCGTCCAGAAACAGAGCCCTTGTTACTCATCTGTGAGCACCAACCCCTCTCACCACATCTCCTCTAATGGAAGTGGGCAGAAAGAGAGATGCTTGTGGGTTAACAGGATAAGATTAAACAACAACCAGTCACAGTAAGCATCCAGCTATTCTTGGATAATATTGTCCATTGAGAAAGCATATATATATATGTATATATATATCAAAGTGAAAGTGTTAGACACTCAGTAGTGTCCCACTCTTTGCGACTCCATGGACCGTAGCCCACCAGGCTCCTCTGTCCACAGGATTCTCCAGGCAAGAAAACTGGAGTGAGTTACCATGTCCTCCTCCAGGGGATCTTCCCAACCCAAGGATCAAACCTGGGTGTCTTGCATTGCAGGCAGATACTTTACATCTGAGCCACCAGGGAAGCCCTACATATATATTAGCATCAATTCTTCGGTGCTCAGCTTTCTTCACAGTCCAACTCTCACATCCATACATGACCACAGGAAAAACCATATATGTACACATACAAATAGTGCAAGGAACTCTTTGCAAAAAAGGCATTAATCTATAGTATTTTATTTCAATTGGATGCATTTGAATTCTTCAGCTTTGAAAATCAGAGTCCTATTAACTGTTCAAGACCAAGGCCAAGTGTAGTTTCTCATAGCCCAACCATGAAGTTACGTTAGGAGCCAAGATAACTGTGTAGAAAATACAACAGAATCCTCTTCTATTTGGAATTCCTTTCACGCATTGCATGATAATAATTGTGTTTTTTTCTTCCGGCTCGTGAGTGTTCCTTTTGTCTGAAGCAACGTCTACACCAATGAGTCAACAGCCCAAGAACCCTCCGCCTTCCTGCACCGTCACCTCTCCTTTGTGTGCTCAAGCCAAAGCTGCTTTTTCGGATTCGCTTACACTGTTATGTCCACTGAGAAGCGGATTCAGAATGACAACATTTCCAGGAGTAATTATTTACTCAGAAAGTGACTAATGGATCCTTAGTGTGTTCTCAGCGTGAGACTGATTCCCGTAGCTGGTGAGCTGCTGGGGCTGAGTAAGTGCAGAGACCTAGGACAGACACAGATTCCCCGACTGTCAAAGAAGGATTAAGATCTCAAACCCATGCAACAAAGCAGTTTTTTAAAAAGAGAGAGAAAAGAAAAATATTAAATAATAGAAAATAAAAAGAGATATAATTAGTGATGCCACCCTAAGTTTTGGAAATTTTTAATTAAGAAATTGAATGTGGTGATTTCTTCACTAAGCCAGCACACATCTGCTGAATACATCTCTTTACCAGGGGTTCTATCATGAGCCTGGCTTAGAAAGTTCTCCATCTGAAGGATCTCACAGAGTAATAGTCTGGAGATTTACAGCTCAATGCGCTAAGTACTATAATTGAAGTCTTATATAGACCTCAATATATAAGACCATGGGAGACCAGAGGCCAGGCACTAAGTCAGGGCGGGCCAGTCACAGGAAGGCTTTTCAGATGAGGTGATGTTGGAATTCTCAGTAGAAAGAACAGAATAAAGAAAGGCAGGAAAAGGGGGAAACAATTAAATGTGATTAAAGATTGAGTAGGCAGCGTGGTGAACGCTGGCTGGTAGTCATAGCTACTGTTGGATTGATAAATTGAGCCATTGAAAGATAAAGTAGGAAAGCAGAGAGAAATGCTTTCTCAACCTGTGCTGGTGAGAGATGCTTCTGTAGCAGTGTGCAGGGCAGATGGAAGAAAAGTGTTGGGGTGGGGGGGGGACCAGATTGTAGATAGTGAAATATTCCAGGGAACCAACATAAGAGTCTAGACCAAGGGGAGTCTTCAGTCTAGCTGCAGAGGGGAGAAGGTGGATGCGGGGAGACTTAGGCAGTGGGAATGGACCACTGTGATGGCCGACTTGCCTGGAAGTGGGGATAAAGGAGGAAGTGGGGTTAGAAGGAGTCCAGGCTTTTGGGCTCTGATCATCCAATGTTTCAGCGATCCAGCTGTGACTGTGTCCTGTGGACAAGGATGTGCCCATCTCATCCCATGACCTGGAGCATCAGAGGGCAACAGGATGGGCTGGAATAGGTCCCCTTTCATTTGGAGTTAGGGCACAGGACCCTGCCTATAGCTGGCACATCGCCACGTAATATACTCAACTGCTTGCTGAGTGAGGAAGAAAGAAGCAAGGCTGGCTCTGGGAGAGGTTCAGTAAGGACACATCGCTATGCTGGTTTGTCAGCAGCCACCCTGGGTTTCTGTAAAGGCTGAATATGGAAGGAACACTGACATGTCCCTGGGGTGTCGTTCCACCTGGCGATTTCTTTTGTTTTGGCAGAAGAACATTGTGTGGAAGAAAGATCAAAGCCTTAGCAAATGGAGGAGCATAAACTAAAATCTACAGTTCAGATGAAAGGTGCGTGGACTGCCTCATCACGTCTAGCCATTTCTCCCCAACGTTCACCACGCTGCCTACTTAATCTTTGATCACGTTTTATTGTTTCCCCCTTTTCCTGCCTTTGTTTGTTCTTCACTGCTGTCATTCAGAGGGGACTGTCTCATCCTAGCATCTGTCCTTGTAAGGCTGGCCCGTTTAGAGTTGTGAACGACAACAAAACACTTATTTCTAGGAGTGGCCAAATAATGGAGCTTCTAACACTGATGTGGAAAGAAGCTTAGAAGTTTCAAATGTGGTTTGTGGCCATAAAATTGCCCACAGATTATGGAAGAGGATGAGGAAACGTCGTACTACCTGGGACATCTCTGGCGGCCCACTGGTTGGAACCCTGCTTACATTGCCGGGGGTAGTGCTAGGGTAGAGGGGTGAGTTTTATCCCTGATCTGGGAATTAAGATCCTGCTTGCCACAGGGTGCAGTCAAGAAATAAAAAATTAAAAACCAAAAAAAAGCAACGTAGCACCTCTGGAGTCGTCCTGCCATGAACAGCGCCCTTCTTATTTGGGTGTTGCACGTTGCACTCAGAAAGCATGGAGCCATTTCTGCTGGGAGCTGCTTGCATCCCTCCATCTGCCTGTTGAGTAAATAAGTGTGCTAATCGCTCAGTCATGTCCTGCTCTTTTTGACACCATAGACTATAGCCTGCAAGGTTCCCCTGGCTTGGGATTCTCCAGGTAAGAATATTGGAGTGGTTTGCCATCTCCTTCTCCAGGGATCCAACTCTGGTCTCCTGCATTGCAGGCAGATTCTTTACTGTATGAGCCACCAGCGAAGCCTCTTCAGTAGCTGAAGCCAAAGGACACAGCTCATTCCCCCAAACAAAATGATTTTCAGAAGGTGTAGAAGGAAGATCAAAGCCTGAGGAAATGGAGGAGAATAAACTAAAATCTACACTTTGGGTGAAAGGTGCGTGGACTGCCTCATCACTTCTAGCCATTGCTCCCGAAAGCCTCCACAACTATGGTTTCCACAAAACACTCCTGTGCTCTTAAAAGCAGACTAGCCTGAAATGTTAGAGCTTCCCAGGTAGCTCAGTTGGTAAAGAATCCACCTGCCAATGCAGGAGACATGGGTTCAATCCCTGGGTTGGGGAAATCCCCTGGAGAAGGAAATGGCAACTCACTCCAGTATTCTTGTTTGGAAAATCCCATGGACAGAGGAGCCTGGCAGGCTGCAGCCCATGTGGTCGAAAGAGTCAGACTCAACTTAGCAACTAAACCATCACCAAAGCCTGAAAGGTTAAACAGACTTTGTTTCCTTCTCATCCGGTCACACCAAGCCACGTGCACTGGGCTTTTGTTTTGAAATCATATTTTTTTCTTAAGGATATGAAAGTAAATGAAAGAGTGCTTTCCCCAATGCATTTCAAAGGCATTTATTAGAACCTTGGTGATAAATCTTCTTTTATTTGAAGTGATAGCAACTTACCATCATCCCTTCAAAACAGGATCCTGACAGACAGAAAGCCAAGTGAACCCACACAGCAAATCTGTGGCCCTGGCCTTTTCTGTGTTAACATTTTCCTCTTTGTCTGTTCCTCAAATGTAAATTTAATGGCCTGGAAATGCTGCCAGGCTTTCTAAATTTTTCTTTGCATGGTAGTAAACCAAGACTCATTTACTCAGTGTCCTAAACTATATTACAACCTTCCTAGCAGTGAATTGCTCTAATTATGATCAGACATCTAACCATTTCATGTTAAATGACTTTGATAGCCCAGTAGATTGAGAGGAAATTGTACTTTATTCTAGCCTGTTTCTCTCTTCTCTACTTGAGAGTTTTCCCCTAACGTTTGAGATGAATGTTTCTATGGTCTATAATTTCTACTTAGCCCTGATCCCAATTCAAAACTTCTAAAACTACATAACCTTACTCTTACTCAGGGTTAAATTGCAGATTTCCTTCCTGCTTGATACTGGAAACAAAGTTCAAAGTATCTGGCCTTGGGACACTGGACCATCTTTGGAAAAAAATACTTTAAAATGAAAAGACAGTTTCATATATCTAGGTACGTCCCCTTTGGACAGAAATCTTTTACTTAAAAAAAAAAAGTTCAGATTTTCTTATCAGGCTTTTTTTTTTTTTTTTTAGTCTTTATTGAATTGGTTGAAGTGTTGCTTCTGTTTTATGTTTTGGTTTTTTGGCGCTTAGGCATGTGGGATCTTAGCTCCCTGCCCAGAGATCAAACCTGCACCCTCTACTTCGGAAGGCAAAGTCCTAACCACTGAACCACCAGGGAAGTCCCAGATTTTCTTATTTAAATGAAAAAATAACGATCAAGTAGAGACTTTCACTCAATAANTTAGGCATGTGGGATCTTAGCTCCCTGCCCAGAGATCAAACCTGCACCCTCTACTTCGGAAGGCAAAGTCCTAACCACTGAACCACCAGGGAAGTCCCAGATTTTCTTATTTAAATGAAAAAATAACGATCAAGTAGAGACTTTCACTCAATAATGTTTGCATTCAATAACAAAATTTCAAGCAAAGTTAAATGACCACATGAAAGGGATGCATGGGTAGCTAAGAGCCTGCATCTTAAGGGAGAATAACTGATATGCCAATTAACTAGTTTTCCAACCATTTCTGAAGACAATGGGAAAACAAATGCACCCAAGGACAAACTATTCAGTTTGCTCCATCCTATTGGACATTGCCACAGGGTACGGGTGGGGGAGGTCCTCCCAGGTACTCTCCCCCTCATACAAAATATCATTAGGTGTAAGTCCTCCTGTAAGTTCTGGGATGTGAATCTGAAAACAACTGGAATTTTCACCTCCCTAGGGCTTGCTGGGAAGCCATCACCACCCTCTCCTCACATCAAATGAAGGTCCGTGCTAAGTCACTTCAGTCATGTCCGACTCTGTGATCCTACGGACTGTAACCCGCCAAGCTCCTCTGTCCATTGAATTCTTCAGGTAAGAATATTGGAGTGGGTTACTATTTCCTCCTCTAGGGATCTTCCCAATCCCAGGATCAAAACCACCAAATAAAGATGAAGAGTTTCAAAATTATTATTACAAAAGGATTCGGCTCTTCACGTTCATCTATTCCCTTTGCAGTCATGTACTGCTGTGTCATGGCAATATGGGAGATTTTCTGAAAAGATTAAGCTTGGGAATTTTCATGAAGAAAATGGTACCCAAAATCGAGATTTGCTTTTCTCGTAGATAATCTGTCAAAATTTTCTAAGGGCAACTTCTTTCCTCTTTTCAAGGACTTAAATTATAGCAGAATCACCTTTTGGAAGGACTGAAACTGAAGTCTCCTCACTCCTCCAAGTGCCCAATGCCCAAGACCCCCAACTCCCTGCTTCTGCCAGCCATGGAATCCCCTCATCATATCTCACAGAGCTTCTTCTTGCCAAGGTCTGCATTCTGTCCCACCCTATGGAGGGTAGGAGTGGGGGCAGGGGAGCATGCATATCACATTGAGAAATGGAGTATTTCCTGCTGTATCAATAAACAAGGATGTCACAGCCATCAGCGATTCTGGCCCTCCAAATGTGAATTTCTGAGTGTGAGGGTGCCCAGAAAGAAAAATGTCTGCTGTCTGACAGCTATCAAGCTACAGCCACTTCTTAGGGAGCACTGAGGCCCTGGGAGATGTGAAAAAAATGCAGGACGTTGGCCCCAGATAGCTGAAAGGCACTTGAAAGGAATGATTTCCGTGAGCCCAGATTCTTGCATCTTCCTGTACATAGAAAAGCACTAAATTCCTTAACTTGAGATATCTGGTTTTCCTTAATTAACAATAATCTTTGATGTTCAGACTATCTTCTATATAACCTGACTTCTCCCCTGCAACTGCTTGTCAGAGCAGTTCTCTCCGGGTCACTTGAGATGCTGTCTCTTGGGCTTGAAGTCCTTAAAAATTTCCACCAAATAAAACTTGACTCTCAGCTCTAGGTGATGACTTTTTTAAGTCAACAACATCTAGCCAGTCAAAACCATCTGGGTTTCTCTTGCTGACCACTAGTTTCTCATGCATCCTTTATTCTTTAAAATTAGTTCTTTTCCTTCTTTTTTTTTTTTTTTTATTGGGGTGCACTCTTTGACTGTGTGGATCACAACAAACTGTGAAAAATTCTTAAAGAGATGGAAATACCAGACCACCTTACCTGCCTCCTGAGAAACCTATATGCAGGTCAAGAAGCAACAGTTAGAACTGAACATGGAACGACAGACTGGTTCCAAACTAGGAAAGGAGTATGGCAAGTCTGTATATTGTCACCCTGCTTATTTAACTTATATGTAGAGTATATTATGTGACATACTGAACCGGCTGAAGCACAAGCTGGAATCAAGATTGCTGGGAGAAATATCAATAGCCTCCAATATGCAGATGACACCACCCTTGTGGCAGAAAGCAGTGAGGAACTAAAGAGTCTTGATGAAAGTGAAAGAGGAGAGGAAAGAGCTAACTTAAAACTCAGCATTCAAAACACAAAGATCATGGCATTCGGTCCCATAACTTCATGGCAAATAGATGGATAAACAATGGAAACAGTGACAGACTTTATTTCCTTGGGCTCCAAAATCTTTGCAGATGGTGGCTGCAGCCATGAAATTAAAAGACACTTGCTCCTTGGGAGAAAAGCTATGACCAACTTAGACATCATATTAAAAAGCAGAGACATTACTTAGCTTACAAAATTCCATCTAGTCAAAGCTATGGTTTTTCCAGTAGTCATGTATGGATGTGAGAGTTGGATCATAAAGAAGGCTGAGTGCCAAAGAATTGATGCTTTTGAACTGTGGTATTGGAAAAGACTCTTGAGCGTCCCTTGGGCTGCAAGGAGATCAAACCAATCAATCCTAAAGGAAATCACTCCTGAGTGTTCATTGGAAGGACTGATGTTGAACCTGGAACTCCAATACTTTGGCCACCTGATGCTAAGAGCTGACTCTTAGAAAAGACCCTGATACTGGGAAAGACTGAAGGCAGGAAGAGAAGGGGATGACAGAGGGTGAGATGGTTGGATGGTATCACCGACTCGATGGATATGAGTTTGAGCAAGCTCTGGGAGATGGTGAAGAACTGGAAAGCCTGACATGCTGCAGTCAATGGGGTCGCAAAGAGTCGGACACATTTGAGAGACTGAACAATAAGCACCCCACTGGTAAAATGTCTTGAGCATCTCCAATACACGTGTGTATGTCTATAAGCTATAACCATGTATTACTCTCTGAATATATTATATGTATTTTTAAGTATATAACAAAAATTGAACTTAAAAGTATTAAGGTAACCATAAATAGAAGTTCTAAGACTGTCTTTCTTGCATTCCTGCTGGGATCTAGGTAGGTGGCTGCAGACCACTGGACGGTCAGTGGTGGCTGGTGGGTAGTGATTCCAGAACCGAGAGGCGGTGCAGATGTTGACAGGGGTCTGGTGCGTGACTGCTGCCTGAAAGGAGGCAAAAGCATGCTGACCGAGCCTGGGCTTTGTGACTTGCCTGCACCAGGACCCACTGAGTCATTTTTTTATAATCTCAACTCCCACCCAGCTCAGAGGTGTCATGCATCAGCATGACTAACCGAACTAATAATAAACCTATCGAGTTACGCATTTCTCAGAAATGTCTCCACAAAACTGTAAGGAGTTGGGCGAATATGACAGTCCTCAACTCTGTCTGCTAGAAACACAGTTCTCTCAGTTCTTCCTAAGAGATGATGTAAAATTAGACTCTTAGGACATGCCAGGATCCTAACCGGCAACTGCAAACCACATAATACAAATTATCCCCATCTCATTGAAGGACTACCCTGACCCTGCGTAGACACAGACGATGAACTTTCAGAAATGTATTCAAGTTTTATTTTTTAAATTATTTTTAAAGAATTTTATTTATTTATTTGGCTGTGCTCTGTCTTTGTTGCTGGGCGGGCTTTTCTCTAGTTGTGGCAAGCGTGCCTACTCTCTAGTTGCAGCGCGTGAGCTTCCGGCTGTGGTGCACCGGCTTCTCTTTCTGTGGAGCACGGGCTCTAGGGCACTTGGGCTTCAGAAGTTTGGGCACATGCGCTCAGTAGTTGCAGCTCCCAGGCTCTAGAGCACAGGCTCAATAGTTGTGGCGCACGGGCTTAGTTGCTCCAAGGCATGTGGGATCTTCCTGGATCAGGGATGGAGTCTGTGTCTCCTGCACTGACAGGCGGATTCTTTACCACTGAGCCATCAGGGAAACCCTATTCATGCTTTATTTATTTATTTTGAGGTCCAGCATGTGAGATCTTAGTTCCCTAAGCTGGGATCGAACTCATGTCCCCTGCGTTAGGAGTGTGGAGTCTTAGCTGCTGGACCTCCAGAGATGTCTCATCTGTGTTTTAGACAAAACATTCGAAACAGTCTATTCTGTTTTCATTAACATTATGAAGATAAGTCATTCAAACATCAGTTTCAGTTTTCTTAAAAAAAAAAAAAAAGAATAATAAAAAAATAACTTACAGACCTTTGCTGGTTAAATCTTGAGGAGTTTGGGGTTGGGTTAGAAAAAAGATATGATCACAGATGTCTTTGTCTTTATTACTTCAAATATCACCTCTGATCACTACAAGAAGAGGCAGAGATGTGCTCAGGCAAAGGGTTACTTCAAAGAAAAATGTGAAGGGAACCACTGGCTGCAGAGAGAGATCAAAGGAAGAGTGTTGCTTCATTCCCCATTCACACATTCCCTCATTCATCAGGTGTCCACTGAATTCCTCAACTGTGTCAGGCAGTCAGGATGGAGAGCAGAGAGATGCTCCCTATCTTCAGTGAAAGGACAGGCCAGTGGGAGAGGCAGGTAAATCAGCAGGAGGTTAGTTTCCCATGAGAAGACCTTACTCCCAGGAGTGCCCAGGATGCTATGATGGCCCAGAGGGGCCAGGAAAACCCACAGCATTTGGGTGATCCTCCACTCTGGCTGCCTGGGTTGAATTCTAAAAAGCAGAATAAAGTTAAGAAAGAAAAAGATAACCGTAAACATTTACCCAGCAAGCAGTGCTGTGTGCCAAAAACCCCGCTACAGATTTGATGAATACAACTTCACGATGGGAATATAATGAGGAAAAACACGAGGGAAAGCCTGAGAGCCGGGCTTCTTAAATTCAAACCTAGCTGCAGCATTTCCTAGCTGGTTGTTTCAGGGTACGTTAGCTCACCTCTCTAAACATCACTTTTCTGGGTGTGAAAAGGGATAATAATAACCTTTATCTCAGAGGTAAATTCTACAGTTAAGAGAATGAACCAGATGATCTAGGTAAAACACACAGGACTATGTCTGACATAGCAGATGTTCAGTAATTGTTAGCTATAATGTAACTGTTAATCCTAATGACCCATGAACTAGCTGTTAGTGCTATTTTTTTTCTCCATTTTATAGACGTAGAAACTGTCTACTAAAAAATTAGTCACAACCCGAAAGCAGAGAGTATTTTATTTAATAGAGTCCTGTTAAGGACTCCTAGCCTGGCAGACAACATCTCAGTAGCCCTGAGAAAACTGCTCGGAGGAGGTGGGAAAGGGAGTTGGGCTATGTATAAGTCTGCAACAAAGTGGGTGGGCAGTCTGAACATCAAAGATTATTATTAAGTAAGGAAAACCAGATATCAAGCTAAGGAACTCAGTGTTTTTGTGTATATGGAGCCTCTGGGCTCACTGAATTCATTCCTTTCATATGTACCTCAGCTATCTGGGGCCAAATCCTGTTTTTTGATTGTTTACATCCTTAATTTCTAGTCCAGCATAAGAGGTGGCAGCTGTGGCCGATGGCTGCTTCCTGTATCCCTCCCCACCCCCGTCCAAGCTCCTCAGCAGTCGCCGCGGGGTTGGAGGTAATTTCCATCATGTGGATATTGATAGATTATATGAGCATATGATCCACACGAGTAGATCAGAGGCATTATCTTAGAACTTCAAAATTTTAAGTGGATTTTGGCTTTTATCCACAAATCAAATAGGAAGAGGCGAAGAAGAAGAGATTTAAGATGTGTAGCTAAGAGAAGCCACAGTTGCAAGGCATGAGGATTAAAAAAGTTAATACATGGTATAGACTGAGGGTTCAATTCACTTTTTCCATTGGTTCCGTATTTTGTTGCTGTTTTTTAAAATGTTTATTTGTTGGGCAGCATCAGGTCTTAGTTGCAGCATGCGGGATCTTCGCGGCACCATGCCAGGTCTTTCATCGCATCAGGACTCTCCAGTTGTGGCCGGTGGGCTCTGTAGGTAGGGCACAGGCTTAGTTGGCCATGCCATGTGGGATCTTAGTTCCCCGACCAGGGATTGAACCCACATCCTCTGCGTGGCAAAGCAAATCCTTAACCACTGGACCACCAGGAAAGTCCCTTTTGTTGCTGTTTGATATTTAATCGTAAAGACCATAAGGAAATCAAACTAGTCAATCCTAAAGGAAATCAACCTGGAATATTCACTGGAAGGACTGATACTAAAGCTGAAGCTCCAACACTTTGGCCACCTGATGTAAAGAGCCGACTCATTGGAAAATACCCTGATGCTGGGAAAGTTGGAGGGCAGGAGGAGAAGGACAGAGGATGACGTGGTTGGATGTTATCACCAACTCAATGGATGTGAGTTTGGGCAAACCTCGGGAGACAGTGGAGGGCAGGAGAGCTTGGCGTGCTGCAGTCCATGAGGTGCCAGAGTCAGACACAACTTAGCGACTGAACAACATTTAATACAAGGAATATTGAATTGGTTCTTGTTAACAGAAATTCCTATCACATGAATGTTTCATACCCTTCAGGATTTCATTTCTTGCCCCATTGTGTGGCAGTTTCCTAAAAACAGGTGTTCTTTAGAAAAGTGAGATGGAGGGCACATGAAGTGAGGCTTTACGGGCAGGTCCCTGGGGACAGGCATGGCTTTCTCTGCTTCAGAGGATTATGCTGTCGAAAGCCTTTCTGTGGCATTGTCTCTCCGCGGTGACTCATTCCCTGCAGCCTATAGCGCATCTATCAGACGTGGAGCGAGGCCACTTTCTGCATGACCAGCTAAGAGGGAGACCAACCAGCACATGCTTAAATGTCTGTGGTAAGGAAAATTCTCAATCTGTCAAACGTCCAGACAAGGTTGTCATCTGGCCTTCCCACTGCTGCCGAAGGGGCTGAGTGAAATATGATATCTGAGTTTGGGTCTCTGTGTGATGATCTGCTGGGTAATTCAGGACACCTTTGCCTCTGACTCAGGAGACCTAATGAAGAGGGAGGCAGCCCTGTCAGTTTTCTGAAACGCACAAAAGAAAGGTTATAAATATTCACTTTCCATCAATTCATATTTAATGTCTCATCTAAATTAAAACCAATTTCTTGCAAGGGCCTAAAAAACTTTCAAATTATACTTTCTGATCTAATCCTCTTACAGCCCACTGCATGAATGAATTTTGACTGTCTCAAATACATGATTTGTTATTCAGAAAAGATCCTAAACTTTTTAGATACAACATCAAAGGCATGATCCATGAAAGAAATAATTGATAAGCTAGATCTCATTAAAATTTAAAACATCTACTCTGTGAAAGACACTGTCAAGAGAATGACAAGGTAAGCTGCAGACAGGAAGAAAATATTTGCAAAGACACATCTGATAACAGATTATTATCCAAAATATACAAAGAACTCATAAAG
This sequence comes from Cephalophus harveyi, assembly GCA_006410635.1. Taxonomy (NCBI): domain Eukaryota; kingdom Metazoa; phylum Chordata; class Mammalia; order Artiodactyla; family Bovidae; genus Cephalophus; species Cephalophus harveyi. Next base: position 158,676 of record SJYT01073500.1, on the reverse strand, counting down.
CACAACAATAAGAAAATGAACAACTTGATGGGAAAGTGGACAAAAGACGTGAAAAGACATCTCAACAAAGAAGAAACAAAGATGGCAAATAATCATATGAAAAATGCTCCTCTCATATGTATCAGGGAAATGCAAATTAAAACAATGAGCCACCCCTTCACACCTATTCAGTTCAGTACACTTCAGTTGCCCACTTGTGCCCGACTCTTTGCGACCCCATGGACTGTGGCACGTCAGGCTTCCCTGTCCATCACCCACTGCTGGTGCTTACTCAAACTCATGTCCACTGAGTTTGTGATGCCATCCAACCATCTCATCCTCTGTCGTCCCCTTCTCCTCCTGCTTTCAATCTTTCTCAGCATTAGGGTCTTGGCAAGGAGTCAGTTCTTCACATTAGGTGGTCAAAGTATTGGAGTTTCAGCTTCAGCATCAGTCCTTCCAATGAACACTCAGGACTGATTTCCTTTAGGATTGACTGGTTGGATCTCCTCAAATTCCAAGAGACTCTCAAGAGTCTTCTCCAACACCACAGTTCAAAAGAATCAATTCTTCAGCGCTCAGCTTTCTTTATAGTCCAACTCTCACATCCATACATGACTACTGGAAAAACCATAGCTTTGACTAGATGGACCTTTGTTGGCAAAGTAATGTCTCTGCTTTTTAATATGCTATCTAGGTTTGTCACAGCTTTTCTTCCAAGGAGCAAGCATCTTTTAATTTTATGGCTGCAGTCACCATCTGCAGTGATTTTGGAGTCCAAGAAAATAAATTCTCTCACTGTTTCCATTGTTTCCCCATCTATTTGCCATGAAATAATGGGACTGGATGCCATGATCTTTGCTTTCTGAATGTTGAGTTTTAAGCCAACTTTTTCACTCTCCTCTTTCACTTTCACCAAGAGGCTCTTTAGATCCTCATTGCTTTCTGCCATAAGGGTGGTGTCATCTGCATATCTGCTGCTGCTGCTGCTGCTAAGTTGCTTCAGTCGTGTCCGACTCTGTGCGACCCCACAGACGGCAGCCCAACAGGCTTTCCCGTCCCTGGGATTCTCCAGGCAAGAATACTGGAGTGGGTTGTCATTTCCTTCTCCAATGCATGAAAGTGAAAAGTCAAAGTGAAGTTGCTCAGTCGTGTCCAACTCTCAGCGACCTCACGGACTGTAGCCTACCAGGCTCCTCCGTCCATGGGATTTTCCAGGCAAGAGTACTGGAGTGGGGTGCCATTGCCTTCTCCCTGCATATCTGAGGTTATTGATATTTCTTCTGGCAATCTTGATATCAGCTTGTGCTTCATTCAGCCCAGCATTTCTTATGATGTACTCTGCATATAAGTTAATTAAGCAGGCTAAATATATATTAGCCTTGATGTACTCCTTTCTCTATTTGGAACCAGTCTGTTGTTCCATGTCCAGTTCTAACTGGTTGCTTCTTGACCTGCATATAGGTTTCTCAGGAGGCAGGTCAGGTGGTCTGGTACTCCCATGATGAAGAATTTTCCACAGTTTGTTGTGATCCACACAGTCAAAGGCTCTGGTGTAGTTAATAAAGCAGAAGTAGATGATTTTCTGGAACTCTATTGCTTTTTCTATGACCCAACGGATTTTGGCAATTTGCTCTCTGGTTCCTCTGCCTTTTCTAAATCCACCTTGAACATCTGGAAGTTCACAGTTCATGTACTGTTGAAGACTGGCCTGGAGAATCTTGAGCATTACTTTGATAATGTGTGAGATGAGTGCAATTGTGTGGTAGTTTGAACATTCTTTGGCATTGTCTTTCTTTTGAGTTGGAATGAAAACTGACCTTTTCCAGTTCTGTGGCCACTGCTGAGTTTTCCAAATTTGCTTGAGTGCAGCACTTTCACAGCATCATCTTTTAGGATTTGAAATAGCTCAACTGGAATTCTATCACCTCCTACACCTATTAGGGTGACCAAAATCCAGAACACTGACACTACCAAATGCCCAGGAGGATGTGAAGCAAAAGGAACTTGGAATATGATTTAGCATTTTCTTACCAAACTAAGCATCCTCTTACTCTGTGAATCAGCAGTCTTGCTCCCTGGTATTTACCCAGATGAATTGAAGATTATGTCCACACGAAACCTGGCACATGGACATTAACAACAACTTCATTCAGAATGGCCAAAACTAGGATGCAATCAAGATGTCCTTTAGTTGTTATTCTTGTTGTTGTTGTTCAGTCGCTCAGTTGTGTCCAGCTTTTTGTGACCCAATGGACTGCAGCACACCAGGCCTCCCTGTCCATCACCAACTCCCGGAGCTTACTCAAACTCCTGTCCATTGAGTCAGTGATGCCATCCAACCATCTCATCTTCTGTTGTCCCCTTCTCCTCCTGCCCTCAATCTTTCTCAGCACCAGGATCTTTTCTAATGAGTTGGCTCTTCACATCACGTGGCCATAGTACTGGAGATTCAACTTTAGCATCAGTCCTTCCAATGAATATTTAGGGTTGAATTCCTTTAGGATAGACTGGTTTGATCTTCTTGCCGTCCAGGTAAATGGAAAAATCACCCTTCGTATATCCAAGCAACGGAATATGATTCAGCACTAAAAAGAAATGAGCTATTAAACCATGAAAAGTCATGGAGAAACTTTCAATAGATATTACTAGTAGAAGAAATCAATCTGAAAAGCTGAAAACTATAAGATTCCAAGTATACCACATTCTGGAAAAGGCAGAATGATGGAGACAATTAAAAGATCAGTGATTGCCATGGGAGAGGGCTAGAGGGGAGGGATGAGCCAGTGGAGCTCAGAGGATTTTCAGGCTGAGGATGGTACTCTGTATGATACTATAATTGCAGATACATGTTGTTATACATTTGCTGAAACTCACTGAATTTGCAGCTCTAAGAATGAACCCTAACCTTGTTGACAACAAATTGGCCCTTGCCTTGGGTGTTTGCCATCTACCTCTACAAGGGTGACATCATGTGCTGATGCAGCTGCTGACCTTCAACTTCTTGAAGGAGTTCAGAGTGGAGAGCAGAAATGAGGCACTCTGTGCTCAGGGTAGAAACTGGCAGAGCAACTCTTCAGATAATTAGATGTTCTCAAAAGCCAACTTTATGAGCCCAGTTCTTGTATGTCCCCATATCTAGAAAAGCACTAAAATCCTTCATGGTGACACTGTTGCTTGTGACTAGGAAAGGCTTCATGAGACTAATAGAAACCTTCGGGAAAATATGTGCTTGATTGCATGTACTCCCCCTTCATCAAAAATCACATCTATACTGACCTCCCACCTCCCCCCCGCCACAACCTCTTTGGAGCAGTTTTTCAGAGTTATCTGAGGTGCTGTCTCCCACCAGGCTGCAATCCTTATTTTGCCCCAAATAAAACTTAACTTGCAACTCTCACATTGTGCAATGTTTTTTTTTTTTTTTTAATGTAAACTGTGGACTTTGTTATGGGCTTCCCTGGTAGCTCAGATGATAAAGCCTGCAGTGTGGGAGATGGGGGTTCTATCCCTGGGTTGGGAAGATCCCCTGAAGGGTGAAATGGCAACCCACTCCAGGATTCTTGCCTGGGAAATCTCATGGAAAGAGGAGCCTGGAAGGACACAACTGAGTGATTAACTGTATGGACTTTGTTTGGTAAAGATGTGTCATTGACTAACTAACGCATTGATCTGGAGCGGGGTGGGGGGTGGCGGAGAAGGGTATTGATGATGGGGAGGCTGTGCATGTGTGGAGGGAGGGGATACATGGAAACTCTCTCTGTCCCCCTTACTCAGCTTTGTTGTGAACCTAAAATTGCTCTAAAAAATAGTCTATTTCAAAGGAAAAAAGAAGGATCCTAGATCTAAAGCAAGCATATAAGGCACCAATGCTCTCCCATGTAGTCTAGACTTATTATTCTATTTCTTTTCAGAGAAAAAAGAAAAAAAGTTAGATAGCTGATGATCCAACCAAAGAATAGAGATTGTAAGGTTTTTGTTTTCAGTGGAATCAGTGGAATTATTACATTGAAATAACAAGTAATAATTTATAAGAATATTCTCAGGTGTCCAACAAACATGCATGTCTTTAAAAACATTTATGTATTTATTTACTATTTATCATTATTTTTCACATAGCATAACATTTACCCCTTTAATTAAGTGATGTCCAGTATATGCACATCCGCATGTTCCCTGGAGAAGGGCATGGCAATCCACTCCAGTATTCTTGCCTGGAGAATCTGGCAGACCGAGGAGCCTGGCAGGCTACAGTCCATAGGGTTGCACAGAGTTGGACACAACTGAAGCGACTTAGCATAGCACAGTATACGCACAAAGATGGACAATCAACAGTACTATGTGACTGCAGAATATTTTCATCACCTAAAAAGAAACCCATTAGAAGGCACTCTTTTTTATATAATTAAATTTATTTTTTTTAATTGAAAGATAATTGCTCTACAATATTGTGTTGGTTTCTACCAAACATCAACATGAATCTGCCATAAGTATACCTATGTCACTTCCTTCTTGTTTTAAAGGAAGTTTTAAAGAGCGTGTATTCCCCTTCATCTGTGGGCTACAGGAGACCCAGTGTCGACTATGAGTCAGCACCAGGTCCCAGCCTGCACCCCAAATCATGGTGACGAGGGCAAGTGAGTCATCCTCTCTGAGCCTTTCTTTACTTAGGGAATGAAGATAATAATCCCCTGAAGATTGTTGAAGGCATTAACTGAGATAATAGTAAGTGTTAATTTCTGTTCCCACGTCTCATCTCTCAGCAATGCTTTAAAAGAAAGAAAATTGAGGTTTCTTGATTTTCAAGTTTTCTTGCTCTTCACTCTATGCCCTTACATTATGCTCCCCTGGCAAGTTGTGGTCTACCAACAGAGCATCAGCGCAGAATTATAAACCACCAGCTGGGTAGACTTTACTTTGAGAGTTGTTTTCTAAGACAATCAACTGGCTGCCCAAATTAGATATATGTAGACAGAACCTTGTGTTTTGCAAATGAGGATGCTGGAGACTAAACAGGATGTGGGAGGATTGCCTTTCTTACTCTTGAATATATTTCTTTTAATGTTTTACCATTTCAAAGACTTTTAAAAAATGTTTCATCACCAATCAACTACTTAGCTTGTAAATTTTAAAATGATTCTAAAAAAAATTTTATTAAAGCAAAGGCCAGAACATGTTGCATGGAATAATGGCCAGATACTGGGCTTCCCTGGTGGCTCAGTGGTAAAGAATCTGCCTGCAATGTGGGAGACCTGGTTTTGATCTCTGGGTTGGTTAGATCCCCAGGAGAAGGGAATGGCTACCCACTCCAGCATTCTTGCCTGGAGAATCCCATGGACAGAGGGTACAGTCCATGGGGTCACAAAGAGCGGGACACAACTGAGCGACTAACACTTTCACTTTTTCATTGGGCTACAATTACTGCTTCTGTTGCCTCTCCTCTTTTCAAGCACTAGCTTGCATTTTTGGCTTTGCTCAGCTTGAGTTTCACCTTGGGTGCTTTTGTGACTTTGTCTGGAAACAGCATGAAGCACGCTTTTCAGCAGAAGATTCAAAAACTTCCTCTAAGGTAGAAGTTAAAATACTCTCAGTGAGTCATCTGTCAGGAGATTGTGACCCTCAGCACCAATGATAATGTGCCAAGTAGTTAAGACCATAGCATCTGAGTCAGATGCAAAGCCTCCAGTGCTTTGGGGCAGGTTACCTAAACTTGCCAGAAAACGGAGCTAATGATATTGCCTAATACATGATGTTGTTATGGGGACTGAGCAAAGAAATGTACATGAAACGCCTGACACATTGGCCAGAACAGGAAGAGAACTCAGGACGTGTCAGTGTCTGACTCTATGTGGATGGAGATGTTGCCTATGTGCCGGGGGTCTAGGATGGATTTATGATGATCAGGCTGGGCCTGCAGCTGCAGAAAATTCCAACCAGAGTTCTTTGTTACCTGATGGCTCTTGGAGTCAATACTGCTCTCAGACAGAAACTTAGATGTCTGTTGGAGAACTCTTCTACCGGCCTGTTCTGGGTTGTGCTCAGAGATCACCTGGGATTCTTGGAAGCTGGGCAGAATTTCCCTAAAGGAAAAGTTTGAAACACTGTAGGCCAACATGGAGGAGAAGCAGTGTGGGCTTCTACCATGTGGGTGGAATAAGACAGTGGTGATAGTCATGAGTCAGCTTGAAGCAAGTCGTCAGTTCCATCAGATTTTGATGTTTTTTGTGATGATTTCTAATCCTGAACTTTGGAAAAGAGTGTCCTGGGTTCTAAAACTGAGCCTTCTTTGACAATTTCTAATCTTGAACTTTGGTAAAGAATATCCTGGGTTCTAAAAATGAGCCTCCTTCTTCCAGTTCATGCGAGCCTTTCCTTCAGTGTTGCCTGTTCAGAAACAATAGTGATCCCCAGGGAGATAAGACAAGTCACCTGAGAACATCTGAGAAGGTGCCTCTCTGTGGAGCAGGTTGGTGCAAGTTCCATTGTTCTGACCGTGTGGGCAGAAGGAACCACGGAGATACAGTGCTGTTTGCTTTCACTCTTGCCAAACAGGCTGCAGTGTCAGTACTTGAGGCTCCTCGTGGATAAAGGGAAAGGTGACTTTCACTTGCTTTCTGAAGCTTTGAAGCCTCGATTTCCTTCTTCTACCAGAGATACCAAAACGTGGTAAACTGGTCTGGAGAGAGTGCCGGAGACTTCAGTGTCATCCTGGGGTTCTGACTGATGGTGTTAATATGAGTGTTTAGACTTAATCAATGAGGGAAATGTATATACGTGTTGACGGCTTTCCTGCATCCAAAGAAAGTCCATTTTATTTATTTACTCTTAAAATATTTATTTATTTGGTGACGTCAGGTCTTAGTTGTGGCACACGAGATCTTCATCTTTCATTGAGACATGCAGGAGCTCGTTCCCTGGCGAGGGAAAGAAGTCAGGCCCCCTGCATTGGGAGCCCAGAGTCTTAGCCACTGGACCACCAGGGAAGTCCCCAAAGAAAATCCACTTTAGGTGCCCAAATTCAATGACCTGTTCTAGCTCATACAGCAGTCCTTCCACGTGACAATACTGTCTTCACAGAATGAAAGCGTTTAGTGAGCTACAGGCTTCCTGAATGGCAGGATGGTGATAAAGGAACAGCACTGAATGGGGGTCGAGTGGGCCCAGATCTAATTTCCTCTGTACCACTAAATAATTTAGATGCTCTTCCTACTCAGATCAACTCCATCTCTATGGTTCACGGTTTACTCACTTGCAAATTCAAGAACAGAATAAACTAAGTTCTAGAATGATAAGTTTTTTATAGACACTAGACAAACAACTCAGTCATGTTTGACTCTTTGTGACCCCATGGACTATAGCCTGCCAGGTTTCTCTGTCCATGGAATTCTCCAGGCAAGAATACTGGAGTGGGCAGCCATTTCCTTCTCCAGGGGATCTTCCCTACCCAGGCATGGAACCCAAGTCTCCTGCATTGCAGGCCAATTCTTTACCATCTGAGTCACCAGGGAAGCTCAGATAAACAACTTTTAAAAATTGACTTCTGGACTTAGGAATGCATTTCACATTTATTGAAATTCATAATCCAAGCAATAAAAGTAATAAGGAAAAGGACTTTTCTAAGACAGACATGATCTGTTTTCATTTCCTTTTTATATTTGCAACTGGTTGGGGCAGATAGTTCTGTGTATTCTTGTGTGGGCATACACCTGGTAATGGATTTGAGATGAAAAGTCAATCTCTCATAAGAAAGCTCTTCTTATCACATTTTATGTACACCTATACCCTCTTTCATTTGAGATCCAACTTTGAATAAACACTCCTCTCAGCCAAGGACGAGCAAAGCCCGAATTAGTCATCATTGTCTTTTTCCACCCACATGGAAGAAACTCACACCCTTTCGCCTCCACGTTGCCCTATATTATTTCCAAACTCTTTCTTTATTTAGGGAGATTCAGCCCAGCTTCCAAGACTCCTAAATGATCTCTGAGCACAACCTGTAACAGGCAGGTAGAGTTCTCCAACAAGGTTCTACGTTTCTGTCTGTGAGTGGCATTGACTCCAAGAACAAACAGGTAGCTTGGAATATTCTACAGCCTGATTGCCATAAATCCATTCTAGACACCCAGCATATAGGCAACATCTCCATCCATGGATAGTCAGAGGCTGACACGTATTGTGGCCACTTCCTGTTCTGGCCAATGTGTCAGGCATTTCAGGTGCATTTTCTTGCTTAGGAGAACTTTGGAATCTTAGGTCTCATGAAGAGTCCTTAAGGTTGGGGATGTGGATTGGGAGTTTGGGATTTAAAGTTGCAAACTATTATATATGTGTGTGTAAACAATGTGCTATCGCATAGCACAGGGAACTATATTCAATATCCTGTGATAAATCATAATAGCAAAGAATAGAAAAAGAATTACATATTATACATGTATAACTGAATCACTTTACTGCAGAAATTAACACAACATCATAAATCAACTGTGCATGCTAAGTCACTTCAGTTGTGTTCGATTCTTTGTGACCCTACAGACTGTAGCCCGCCAGGCTCCTCTGTCCATGGGATTCTCCAGGCAAGAATACTGGAGGGGGTTGCCATGTCCTCCTCTGGGGGATCTTCCCAATCCAGGGATTTGACCTGCATCTCTTGTGTCTCCTGCATTGGCAGACAGGTTCTTTACCACTAGCGCCACCTGGGAAGCTCAAACTATACCTCAATTTAAAAAAAGGAGTTGTCGTTGGCCATAACACACACATATCCACACAGGTACTAGACTTTATCTCTGAGTTAGAATGCTTATCTCAACCCTCTCCTAATTTTACCACCCAGCTTTCATTAGACTGACTTTTTCCCTCTATTTCCTCTGCCAGAAAATTTTTGAGCAATGATGACAATTTTAGGTAACAATTAAGAGCCTTGTATAGTTATGATTTCCAAAAGTTGAAGCCTTTTATTCTATCAGGGAAAATGGTTCCCACCAACGAATTTCCAAAATTTCCTTTGGCATCACCATAAGTTTCTCTGCTGCTACTCCATAGAAATGTGTTCAGTCTGCTACCTAATTTTTTTCTAATGATTTGGGGGAAGAAACCAGGACTATGAAGCAACAGATTTTTTGTTTAGAGCACAGCGAAACTCTGTCAATGGTACAAAACTTTTGATAAGCTATGTAAGTACTTAAACCAAAACTGCCTTATGTTTGTGCAACAGTATTTACGATCTCTGGGACTTCTTTCTTAAGTTAAAGGTTGTTGCCTTTTGTAGGAGAAAAGCTAAATTGTCAGCATACTTGGGAGCATTTTGCTTGCCTCCTTTGTTTGCATGACTAAGTTGAGTATTGGGCTTTGCATGACATTCTCTGGGTTAAAAATAACTAGTTCAACTGGTTGCATTCCAAGGATGAAACTTGTAAACACAGTGCATCAATTCATGAGAAACGTGCCTATTTTCATGTGAAACTTAAACCAAATAAAGCTTAAAAATAGTTTAGTGCTGGTTTTCTTTTTAGGAAATTAACAAACAGCCCGCCCTTCAGCAGTTTGGAAGTTAAACCCCCCTCCCTCCAACAGGATAAAAACATGATTTGCTTATCAAATTGGATAGAACTTATTTGGGGAGTTGGGAGGGGGGCATAGTTCTCATGTTCATCTTAGTTCATCAGTTAGGTTTGAAATCAGAAGCAATCACCAATCATGTGAGTGCTTTAAGCCTTGGGAAAGTTGTGACCTAGATGTGGTGTGTACAACCTTGAGTAGATGGAACAAGGCTGAGGACACCATTTAACCAAAGGTTGCATTTGTATTAATAACATGTATCTGGTTCTGCCCCAAGCCAGCCTTCATTCTCACTGTTTTTTACTCTCACATCAGAAGGAGAAGAAGTTCACTTCCAGATCGTACCCCCACCCCAAACCTATTCTTGAGAGAGAGCACAAAACCCCACCTTTTCCATTTTGACAAGGCCTATGTCTTTTTTGCTTCTCTCTGTAGGAAAGGAGGTTAAAATATTTTTCCTGGACACATTAAATGGCATGACTTGCAAATGGTTTTCACTGTTCCATTTACATAATCTATGAAACATTCATAGTATCTGTGTCTCAAGAGAAAACAGAAATTCAATTATACCAAAATTTCCATCAGGGTATTATATAATAAGCTAACAATTTTCTTATTGTGTTTTTTACTTATTAGTAGAAAGATGTGTCAGAAAAAAATCAGTGAACATACAACGAAATAATTGTCATAAGTGTGAAATGTGAGTAAAAGTATTAGTCACTCAGTCGTATCTGACTCTTTGAGAACCCCATGGAATATCGCCCACCAGGCTCCTCTGTTCATGGAAATCTTCAGGCAAGAATATTGGAGTGGGTTGCCATTCCCTTCTCCAGGGGATCTTCCTGACCCAGGGATCAAATCCAGGTCTCCTGCATTGCAGGCAGATTCTTTACTATCTGAGTCACCAGGAAAGCCCATCACAAGTGTAATGCTTAATAAATATAATATCTTATCATTATTTTTATTTTTTAAATTTTTAATTGGAGGATAATTGTTTTACAATATTGTGTTGGCTTCTGCCATACAACAGGGTGAATCAGCCATAAGTATACGTACATCCCCTCCCTCTTGAACCTTCCCCCCACCCCACCTCACCCCCTAATTTTGGTGAGCTTATAGATGACATTTTGAATGATTTCTTTCAGTTCAGTTCAGTCGCTCAGTCGTGTCCGACTCTTTGCGACCTCATGAATTGCAGCACGCCAGGCCTCCCTGTCCATCACCAACTCCCGGAGTTCACTCAAACTCACGTCCATCAAGTCGGTGATGCCATCCAGCCATCTCATCCTCTATCGTCCCCTTTTCCTCCTGCCCCCAATCCCTCCCAGATTTCTTTGAGCAGATACCGAAAATTGTAACTTAAAGCACACAAACTCTTTGGAATCACATTTTCTGTAGGACCTTTTGCTTCAGATCATGATTTACAAGAGATTTGCTATAGGTCTCTTTCCTTGGGCAAGATTAAGATTCTCTCTGGTTTGTGTGCTGAGACTGCGTACTAGAAATTTATTGAGAAGGGTTCCCAAGATCAACACCGCGAGGAGTGAAGGAAGATCAGGGCAAAGGGAGAAGTTGAACTGTGACGTTAGTGTCTCTCCTACAGGAAGCCCTGGAGCTGAGACAGCTTTGTCCTACCTTGAACAAAGAAGTCAGGACATTATGCACCCTCTCTTCTTCCCCACCCCTACTTGGCACGCCTCGCCCCCCCCACCCCAACCCATGAAAGGGGGCTTGTCTTTGGGTAAGGTGGCAATCTCTCCCTAGTTTCCTCTTTGACACGGACTTCATTCCTTGCTTCTCCTACAACTTTGGACTTGACGTCTCCACGGGGCAGTTCCCTTGGGCATCTCAAGGCTGAACTCTGATTTTTCCCCCCAGAATGAGTCCTTCCTTGTGTCTTTATTTCTGTCCCTTTAAGGGCACTTCATTTTTTTTCCCCCCATCCTTCTCATAAGAAACCCAGAGATATGTTTTAACATCATCTTCTATTATTCTATCATTCTGTCATGACATCGAAGAGGTTTGACCACCAAAATGTATCCCAGATTTGTCCACTTTTCCTCCCCCGCCTCCACTGACATCACATCAACCCAGCCAGCATCTCTCAGCTGGATTGCTGCAACTGCTTCCAGACTGACATCCCCGTCCATTCTCTTCTCCTGGCCCCTCCCATTCATCATGAGCCCAACCCAGGTCACTGTATCATCTGTTGCTTGAAACCCTTCAAGGTTTACCACTGCACTCACTTGAAGTGAGCCCTTTCTTACCACTCCACCCTGTCCCTTCCCCTCTTGTAAGTGTTTTTTCCACTTAACACTGTCAAGTGCCCCGCTCTCTCTGATTGAGGGATCAGGTGGTCATGTGGAGAGCCACCATCACCTGGGACTGCAGCTTAGAGGTCAGTCTGGATTGGATGGAAATGAAATCCAGTCTTCTGCTCCAAGCCATTTTCTTAAGGAAAACACTTCATTCTAAAGGGAAACCCTTTTCTTTCAACCTACTGCTTTCTCCAAACCCTACAAAATAGCACATCAGAATCAAATCTCAAGTTCAGGTCGTCCGTGTAGATTTGCTGTGCTGTAGGATGGATTTAATAAATCCCCAAGTCTTTGAGAAGCTGTTAGGTGGTAAAATAACTTTCACTAGGGATTTAATTATTCCTCTTCTGTGAAGTCTGGTCTCTTAACAATGTCGCTACAAATAATCCCTCTCTCATCTTGATACTGGCATAAACAAATATCAGAAAATATCTAAAGTCTTTTGTTTCTATAATGGCCTGTTATTTTTTTTTTAAGCTGAGAACAAGCCAAAGGTAGGAAGAGCAAGACTAAGAAAAGAAAAAACCTCTGAACCTGTAAGATTAGAATCAAACTCTAGAAATAGCTGTGATATTGAATGGTTTGCCTTGGAGACGAACGGAGATCATTCTGTAGTTTTTGAGATTGCATCCAAGTCCTGCATTTCGGACTCTTTTGTTGACCATGATGGCTACTCCATTTCTTCTGAGGGATTCCTGCCCGCAGTAGTAGATATAATGGTCATCTGAGTTAAATTCACCCATTCCAGTCCATTTTAGTTTGCTGATTCCTAGAATGTCGACGTTCACTCTTGCCATCTCTTGTTTGACCACTTCCAATTTGCCTTGATTCATGGACCTGAAATTCCCGGTTCCTACGCAATATTGCTCTTTACAGCATCGGCCCTTGTTTCTACCACAGGACTGGAAGAGGTCAGTTTTCATTCCAATTCCAAAGAAAGGCAATGCAAAAGAATGCTCAAATTACCACACGATTGCACTCATCTCACATGTTAGTAAAGTAATGCTAAAAATCCTCCAAGCCAGGCTTCAGCAATACATGAACTGTGAACTTCCTGATGTTCAAGCTGGTTTTAGAAAAGGCAGATGAACCAGAAATCAAATTGCCAACATCCGCTGGATCATGGAAAAAGCAAGAGAGTTCCAGAAAAACATCTATTTCTGCTTTATTGACTATGCCAAAGCCTTTGACTGTGTGGATCACAATAAACTGTGGAAAATTCTGAAATCTGTGGTGTTGGAGAAGACTCTTGAGAGTCCCTTGGACTGCAAGGAGATCCAACCAGTCCATTCTGAAGGAGATCAGCCCTGGGATTTCTTTGGAAGGAATGATGCTAAAGCTGAAACTCCAGTAATTTGGCCACCTCATGCGAAGAGTTGACTCATTGGAAAAGACTCTGATGCTGGGAGGGATTGGGGGCAGGTGGAGAAGGGGACGACAGAGGATGAGATGGCTGGATGGCATCACGGACTCGATGGATGTGAGTCTGAGTGAACTCCGGGAGATGGTGATGAACAGGGAGGCCTGGCGTACTGCGATTCATGGGGTCGCAAAGAGTCGGACATGACTGAGCGACTGAACTGAACTGAAACTGATAAGAGTTTGACAGACAGATCTATATAAAGAAAGAAAGTGAAAGTGAAGTCACTCAGTTGTGTCCAACTCTTTGAGACCCCATGGACTGTAGCCTACCAGGCTCCTCCATCCATGGTATTTTCCAGGCAAGAATATTGGAGTGGGTTACCATTTCCTTCTCCAGGAGATCTTCCCAACCCAAGGACTGAACCCAGGTCTCCCTCATTGTAGGCAGACACGTTACTGTTTGAGCCACCAGGAAAGTTCAACCTCTTCATCCTCTGTAATAGCCAACATAGTTAGTTGATTAAATGTGTAACCGTGTCTTTTCATCTCAAGCTCACATTTTATTCTGAAGCATTACAATTATTCTTAAAAAAAAAAAAAAAAAAACTGCCTCTCACCCCTGAAAAGCAAATATTGTTTTTGCAAAAAGGAAAGGCTCTTTTTAAAAGCAGTTATGGTAAATGCATTCATCTAATCTCAACATTTTTTCCATCCAAAGTTACAAAATTTTCAGTTTTATCTAGATGCTGTCCATGAGAATAAAATGCATTAAACTACACAAAACAACTAAAAACTTACCTTCATATTTTTCACTAGAATTTAGTTTGTTGGTTTAATCAACTAAAAAATATTTTAAGCTCTGAACTAACAAACTGAAGTACACTGTGTCTGTTTTCTTACATTTTTTTAGGTGCTATAACAAATAATTTATAAAATAAAGATTTTTAAAAGACCACTTTGGCTTTTAAATGCTTTTAATTATTTTTAAAATACAAATGTTGAGTATCTTTTTAAAGTAATAATTGGATTTCTTCTCTTGTTACTTTTCTAAATTTTTTATAATTAGTGAAACTTTGCGATATACATTCACATTCAATTATATAAAAAAAAATACAGAGGAGTCCCATGTAACTATTACTGTTTATCCCAAAGGCAACATCTCATAAAACAATGGCATAATATCACAACCAGGAAGTTGAAACAGATACGATCTGCTGATCTCACTTAGATTTCTTCAGTTTTACTTGTATTCATTTGTTTGTGTGTATATGTCTATTTCCATACACAAATGTCATATATATATATTTTTAATTCCATTAAGTGTTCAACCAGAAGGACATGGAACTTCATTTGTGTTCCTGCTTCTGGGAAGAGGAGATAGAGGTTTTTAGGCACAGAAAACAGAATCCACCCTAGATGTGCTGTTCCCCTGTGATAGCATGAAAATATTCCACAGGGCTTTAAAAAGAGCAATCAGCCACCTCAGAAAATACAGGATGGTTTTGGTGGTTTTTTAAATAGGTCCAACCTTCCAGTGAACAAATCCAAACAATTTTCTAAAAATAATAGATTGTTGATGTTTTATTATTTATTATTTAATTGGAGTATAGTTGATGGAAGATCTCCTGGAGAAGGAAATGGCAACCCATTCCAGTATTTTTGCCTGGAGAACTCCATGGACAGAGGAGCCTGGTGGGCTACAGTCTACGGAGTCACAAAGAGTTGGACACAACTGAGTGCCTGAGCACACACATAGTGGATTTACAATGTTGTGTTAGTTTTAAGAGTATAGCAAAGTGATTTAGTTATATACACACATGTATAATGTTTTTCAGATTTCTTTCATTATTGTTTTTACAAGATATTACATAGAGTTTCCTGTGCTATACAGTAGGTCCTTGTTGTTTATCTACTTTGTATATAGTAGTGTGTATCTGTTCATCTCAACCTTCTAATTTATCTCTCCTCCCCTTCTACGTTGGAAACCAGAGTTTGTTTCCTATGTCTGTGGATCTTTTTCTGTTTCTACATAAGTTCATATGAATCTATTTTTAAGATTCCACATGTAAGTGATATCATATGATATTTGTCATTAATGAAAAACACAAAATTATGAAAAGTTTGGATAATAAAGATGAAGAATGCATTCCCGGCAAACAATGATGATTTCTTATATCTCAGGGTCCTCAGCTTAAATTAACACACACATACACACATACACACAACACACATGAACATACACATACTTACATGTGGACACGTCTCTCACGCACAAAAAGGCCAGGGGCCAAAGACGAAACCAAACACCCCAGCTAGAGTGGTGGTTTTCCCAAGTCACAGATACTATAACTCCTGTAATGAATGGAAAAAAACAAAAAAGGGATTTTTGTTGGCAAAGTGTGGAGGATGGTCATTATTTTCTCAGGAAAAAAAGGTTAGATGTCATATTTCCCCCCGTTTTAACACCAACGAAAGACCATTTAGAAAAACAAGATGTTTAAATCTTGTTAGGATAGGTAATCTCGTGTTAGCTTAACAGTTAAACCCTGAATCTGTTTGCCCCAGAACTTTTTCCACCAGGACGTGTCATTATCACTTGATATGATTTTCCCACCAGCCTTTTTTCTTTCCATGCTTCCTTTAGTAGATATGCTAGAGAGTAAAAAATAGGAAGAAATACAAAAAAATAAAAATAAAAAAAGAAGGATCTAGAATGAACTGTTCACATAAGCCAGCCCATTTGAGCTCTTCATTCAGCTTGGAACAATCTGAGACTTCATGCTGTGAAGTTAACGAGGATGAACCACAGAAAACAGACCCATGGGCTCTCAGAGGTCTGCAAATGATGGAGTTTCAGGAGGAATTCATGACACATATCTACTTCTGGTGCCGGGTCCTGATCCATCGCTCTGTGAGCCTCTGTTGTTTTGTGTTTGAACTTTCAGTGGAAAGTTGAGTGAGAGAAGTCCCTAGGTTTTGTGAATTTCCGGTATCTGTGAAGCAGAACTGGGGACTTTTGTCCGCCCGCCGTGCAAGAGTTGCTTAGCCAGGGAAGGTGTTCTGAACCTTTTCTGTTCAGACCCAGGGATTCTGAAGCCCACAGAGAGGTTCACAGGATGAGTTCAGAGGATTCTCTCTTTGCACTCAGAGATGGACACCCTGCCAGCAGCCGGGTCATGAAGGCCAGGCGCTGCACTTGAGTGTCGGCACAAGAACCTCTGAATTTGTCAGCAGGACATCATTCTGCATTAATCATCAGAGAGAGGAACCTTTAAAAACCATCCGCTCGACACATCACCGGCTCAGCGATTTGTAAGCCAATGGCATCTTTTTTCGTTTACGCGGACACGGAGGCTTTTCCAGTGATGGCAAAACCAAGCACCGTCTGATGGTCGCCAGGCAGCGCCTGGGAGCCTGAAGTCAGGGTTTCCCCCTGGCCTCGGCAGAACTGGCTGGTGGAGGAGATTGGACCTGTTTTTGATTAGCCCGGTTCACCCAGTTCCAAAAAGGAGCCTGGCTGTTGCTCAACCTGGCAACAGAATTCTTTAGAAATATCGGTTTCGGGCAGCATCCCAGAGCAGCACTCAGAAGAAAGATCTTCCTGGGGGGGCGGGGTACAGAGCGGGGAAAAGCCCCTCTTCCTGTACACACAGCGTCTCCTAGTGAGGACTTAGTCTCTGGCCTGAAACACAAGGTTCTGTGGCTCACCTCTCCGTTAGCAAGTTCCCGCTGCCATTTACATTCACTTACAGGGACACTTCAACCGAATTGATCTGGATAATAAATGACAGCAAGAGACTTAGTTTTCGAGGCTCTGCAGCTGAAAACCATATCTCTTCAACCCATAGACGCCTCGACTCATGTCCGGAATCAGAGGCTAGATTTAGGCTTATCTCTGCCCCACAGGCTGGACAGGCCTTCCCAATGCCAGGCCAGGAGCGGCATTCCCAGGGATGGGGGATGTTTAATGCCTGCTTGGGGTCAGTAGGGCAGGGCTCAGAGGCTGTGACACTGACAGCTAAGCCCCTGGTCTCCTCTCCCTGGACAACTGCATCTTTATTCCTGCTGTATCTCTGTTTGAAGCTTGCATGAGCAAACACACACACACACACACACACACACACACACACACACACACACACACACACACACACACACACACACACACACACACACACACACACCCAGAAAACCTTCTGTTAGTATGTAAGCGTCAAAGCTGATATCTGATCCTGCAGTAACCTGCTGATGAAAATGTTTCCAAAATAAAAGTATATCTTTTTCTTCCCTGGTTTTTCTCAAATAAGCATCAAGATATTAATACTTGATGTTACAGAAAACATTATGAGTGCTTGCTGCTGCTGCTGCTGCTGCTAAGTCGCTTCAGTCGTGTCCGACTCTGTGCGACCCCACAGATGGCAGCCCACCGGGCTCCGCCATCCCTGGGATTTTCCAGGCAAGAGTACTGGAGTGGGGTGCCATTGCCTTCTCCGTATGAGTGCTTAGAGGTACTAATATAAAACGCTGATTTCTGGCTTAAAGAGTGATATGCTATAGTACTTGATAGAAATATACTGTAAGACCTTCCCTGGTGTCTCGGATGGTAAACAATCTGCCTCCAATGCAGGAGACCTGGATTTGATCCCTGGGTTGAGAGGATCCCCTAGAGAAGGGAATGGCAACCCATTCCATTATTCTTGCCTGGAGAATTCCAAGGACAGAGGAGCCTGGCAGGCTACAATCCGTGGGGTCACAAAGAATCAGATGCAACTGAGCAACAAACGCTTTCACTTTCATAGTAGCTTCCCTGGTGGCTCAGAGGTTAAAGCTTCTGCCTGGAATGCGGGAGACCCGGGTTCAATCCCTGGGTTGGGAAGATGTCCTGGAGAAGGAAACTGCAACCCACTCCAGTACTCTTGCCTGGAGAATCCCATGGAGGGAGGAGCCTGGTCGGCTACAGTCCATGGGGTCGCAAAGGGTCGGACACGACTGAGCGACTTCACTCTTAAGCATTCAGGCAACTAGAACCAGAGTTTCTGGGTTCGAACCTAATTCTGCCACTTAGTAAAGATGGAATTCTGGTGAAGTTACTTGTTATCAGGTTAACTCATACCTGGATTTCCTTATTTGTACAAGGGGCCTAATGTCACCAAGACTTACCTGGGGGGCAGTCATGAAGACTAGTACAGACTGAGGGCTTTGAACCCTGCCTGGCCTATGGCCGATCAGTGAGCTGTTACTGTTTATCGGCTATTATTGACTAAAGACTGCAGGCAGGCTCCTGTGGACACACTTAAGCATCAAGCCACTGTTGACAACATGTCACTGTTTTCAAACTACAAGCCCATCAATTATGCTGTTACCCAATCTTCATTGCGAGTCTCCTGCTGGGTGTGCTGTCCATCAATACCTTTATTTACTGGCTGCAAAAAATGAATCTCAGGAAAGGTGTTTCAGATGCAAACTTCACAGTCGGAGTGAACCTTGGCTTTCCAACCTTTGGACCAGTACTCTTCCAGTAACTTTGAGATATTCAGCATACTTTGCTGATAATGTAAATTATAATTATGGTATTCTTTGCTGTATAGTAAGGTGTCATCTAGTACTCATAAAAAGAAATCAGTTCCATTTTTCACGCAAATACAAAATAGCCCCTCAAAAGATTTGTACACCCAAACTGAGCAATGATTTTGAAACTGTGGATCACAACACTAGTGGATAATGACATCAGTGTAGTGAGTGGTAACCAGCATTTTTAAAGAAAAATAAAATAAGATAAATTATGTCCCATAAAATGGAAAATACCAAAGTGAAAGTTTAGTCATTCAGTGGTATCTTACTCTTTATGCCCCCATAGACAGCAACCTGCCAGGCTCCTCTGTCCATGAGATTCCCCAGGCAGAAATACTGAACAGGGTTGCCATTTCCTTCTTCAGGGGATCGTTCCGACCAAAGGATAGAACCAGGTCTCCTGCATTGCAGGTGGATTCTTTACTATCTGAGCCACCAGGAAAGCCCTAGAAAATATCAAGGTACTGTATTATTTTGTGAAGCTTTTATTTTAGTTATTTTTCCTTATGTGTGATTACTAGGTTGTAATATAAAGTACATATAATTTTAAGTGTATTTTTCACATGCATTAGGATGGCTATATTTGAAAAAAAAAAACATGGAAAATTACAAGTGTTGGCAAGGATGTGAAGAAATTGGAAAACCTGTACATAATTGATAGGAATGTAAATTGATGCAGTTGTGAAAAAATAGCTGGGCATTTTCTCAAAAAGTCAAGCATAGAATTATCATGTGACTCAGTGATTCCCAGGTGGCTCAGGGGTAAAAATCTGCCCGTCAATACAGGAGACACAAGAGACATGGATTCGATCTCTGGGTCCGTAAGTTCCCTTGGAGTAGGAAATGACAACCTGCTCCAGTTTTCTTGTCTGGAAAATTCCATGGACGGAGGAACTTGGTGGGCTACAGTCCACAGGGTCGCAAAGAGTTAGATGTGACTGAGCACACCCACATACATGTCGGCAATTCCACTCTTCAGGAGGATTGAAAATATGTGTGCAGACAAATACTTGTACTCAAATATTCACAGCCCTACTCGCCATAATAGCCAAAAAGTAGAAACAAACCAAAACTCACAAACAGATGAAAGGATAAACAAGATGTGGTATATCCATACACTGAATTGTTATTCAGTTACACAAAGGAATAAAGTATTGATAGATGCCACAACATAGATAAACCTCAAAAACATTAGGATAAGTGCAAGAGGCCAGACATAAAAGCTCCATAATGTGTAGTTCCACTTATATGGAATATCCAGAATAGGGACAGCCATAGAGATAAGAAGCAGATTAGTGGTCATTAGAGGCTGGAACGTTTAGGGGGTGGCGAGTGGCCATTTAACTGGTACAGTGTCCTTGGGGCGATGACAAGTTTTGAAACCAGAGAGACATCATGGTTGCATAACAGTGTGAATGTACTAAATATACTGAATTATATACTTTAAAAAGAAATAGAGATTGGAATATCTTTTCAAACTATTAAAAAAAAAACCCTATCAAATACAACTAGGATCACACCAAAAGTATTCAGTGTCCTAATTAAATAAGCTCCCATTGGCTAAGAATAGGGCAATTAGAGCATCGGTAAGTCTCACAATGCAGAGCATTGAAATGTATCAACTATGTTTAGTGTTTGGTTACCTCAGGATATTAGCAAGCCAACCCATTGTGCTTGTCATTGAACAGAAAGAATTGAGCATGTATCCTATCTTTCCAAGGGTCCAGGCAATGCTGTCAAAGCAGTAAACACCAAATAAAGTCAACCAGACAGTATCTATTTCCTGGTGGAAGTAAGTAGCATAATCTATGAAGAACTCTTAGGGAAAAAAGAAAGAAAATAACTGAAACCCAATCAAGAATCTAGATAAAACTACCATTTTACTGGAAGTACAGGTGATGGAGGGACAAACCTGTTGATTGACACCACGAGGATGCAATCAGCAAATCCACACAGTCGGAAACTGTTCCGGACTAACAACCCTGTTCGTGAGATAAGGTTTGGGGAGTGGGGAGTTTATAAATAGAGATTTCAATAACTGCTAAGTCAAGTCTTAGGGTTCGATCCCTGGGTTAAGGAAGATCCCCTGGAGAAGGGAAAGGTTACCCACTCCAGTATTCTGGCCTGGAGAATTCCATGGACTATCCAGTCCATGGGGTCGCAAAGAGTTGAACACAACTGAGCAACTTATACTCACTCACTCACTCAAGTCAAGTCAACTCTTCTGTGTGAACCTTACCTGGATCCTGATTCAAAGAAACAAACTACAAAAACCATAAATAGAACAATTGTGTGTGTGCTAAGTTGCTTCAATGATGTCTGACTTTCTACGACCCTATGGACTATAGCCCACCAGGCTCCTCTGTCCAGGGGATTCTCCAGGCAAGAATACTGGGGTGGTTCCCATGTCCTCCTCCAGGGGATCTTCCCGACCCAGGGATTGAACCCTCCTTTCTTACTGTCTCATACATTGGCAGGTGGGTTCTTTACCACTAGCTCAACCTGGGAAGTTCCAAATAGTTCAATTAGGGGAATGTGAATACTAACTGGATATTTGATAATAATGTGGAATCACTCTTTGGCAGGATGGGGGAAGGTGGCAGTTTTTGATATTATGATTATGTTTAAAAAGGGAAGTCCTTGTTTTTTTTAAAGATACATGGAGAAATACTCACAGATAATATGACATGAGATCTGAAATGTGCTTTAAAATAAATCAGAGGGGGTAGGTATTGGGTGCGAGCACAGAGAAAAAAGATTAGCCATGAGATGATAATTACTGAAGCTAGGTGATTAGTGACTGATGGATTATTATCTCTACTTTTGAACATATTTGGAATTTCCCAATATAAAAAATGTTAAAGGTATGAAAACAAAACAAAACAAAATATTGTAAATAAAGCACTCAAAAAAGAAACTACTAATAGCAATTAGTTAAAAGATTAAAGACTTAAGAGTCATAGGAAAATATTACAGATTTTCAAATAATCATTTCAAGAGTGATAAACCATATGGCGAACAAAACTTATCCATCTAAGAAACACAATGAAATCTTTGTTTATGTTAACTATGTGCCTGTTGGCTGACTTTTTGAAAAAGCCATTTTGAAAAATCCTTGCAAAGTAACTAGAGAATTGAATATGGCAAAAAGCGTGACAAACTACGAAGTTGGACCTTTACCAAGTCAAACATAAGATATATAATCCAAGCTCCAGCATGAAAACTAACCTAATCACCTAAATGGACGAGACATGTGATATTTTCTGTTATATTTGCACAATCAAAAAATTTTAAAACAGATGTATTTATTTGTATAGTTCCCTTTGAAATTGATGGAAAGGCACAGAAGGACTTAAACATGCATCCCTGACATAAATGTAGTTCAGAATCTAGAGATGCTCTTGCATTCCTGCAGATCAAGGAACTCATTCATTCACTGGTCCGCCATCAGCTCATTTCTTAAAACACGGCTGTCAGGACTGCAGGAACCTTATAAAGCAAAACCTCGGAGACAGTCCATCCCCACTGAGATTTCGCAAACTAAACTTCCTTTAATAATTCTTTCACATGCCTAAAGAATTCCCTCTAGAATATTGACTTACCCAGTTGAGAGAAAGAAGAAAGACAAGCATGCCGTGTTTTATATTTATTCAGAGTCACTTGGAAAACCATTAAGAGGTACCACATGGGGATGTGGACATGCTACAATGAAGTGGTCTTTGTGCCTTTATGTCTGTAGGAGGCAGAGCCATGGAAAGCACTGGACGGACAGTGGGATACTCTGCTGCTTAACTAGCTGCTTGATCGTGAGTGGGTCCCACTTTCCTCATCTGAAAATTAGGACTCCAAGTGTAAAACAGGAAAACAGAGGGAGGGTCTTGCAATTTAAGCATTCATGGCAGGTTTTATGCTAGTGAGCTGGACTATGCTTGGGTCAACTTTTTATCAATAATAGCAAACAGTCAGTGTCCATGAATTTCCAAGTACTATGTTCAGTACTTCCACGGTGGCTTAGATGGTAAAGCGTCTGTCTACAATGCGGGAGACCTGGATTCGATCCCTGGGTCGGGAAGATTCCCTGGAGAAGGAAACGGCAAACCACTCCAGTACTCTTGCCTAGAAAATCCCATGGACGGAGGAGCTTGGTGCAGGCTACTGTCCATGGGATTGCAAAGAGTCGGGCACGACTGAGTGACTTCACTTCACTTCACTTCATGTTCAGTACTGGGATGGAAAAAGATAAGTAAAAACACTCCTTCCCTCAAATTCATTTGGGTAAACAGGCAGTTA
The DNA here is from genome assembly GCA_006410635.1 of Cephalophus harveyi. Taxonomy (NCBI): domain Eukaryota; kingdom Metazoa; phylum Chordata; class Mammalia; order Artiodactyla; family Bovidae; genus Cephalophus; species Cephalophus harveyi. The sequence goes on along the minus strand of SJYT01073500.1, from coordinate 135,601 downwards.
AGTCATATAGAACAATGTTTTAAAATAATATCTCAGGGTAGTGTTTATTTGCTCTAGACCTTGAAGAATGAGTAGAGTATTGGTAGCAGAGATGAGGGGCTTCTCGGGTGGCTCAGATGGTAAAGAGTCTGCGGGCAATGTGAAAGACCCAGGTTCAATCCCTGGGTCAGGAAGATCCGCTGGAGAAGGAAATGGCAACCCACTCCAGTATTCTTGCTGGAAAATCCCATGGACAGAGGAGCCTGGCGAGCTACAGTCTATGAGGTTGCAAAGAGTTGGACACAACTGGGCGACTAACACAGAGCAGAGAAGAGGAGATGGGTATGAGATGGACAAAAAGATATTCAGGGGCAAGGAAAGGCTCAGAGACAGAGTTTAAGAAAATGCAAGACTTTGAGTAAATATCCCAAAGTAGCTTACAAATGGGGAGAAGACGCTGAGAGGAGGTAGGTTGAGAACATAGTGAAGGGCCATGGCTGTCCCGTAAGGAATCTGTGGGTTCCTGGGGATCGGCTGAGACTTTAAACCCAGGCAAGTCCATCCTTTGTTTCTTGTCCTCTCACTGTCGTCACCCTGCACCAATGGAGTCCTGTTGATCCCAGCAAACGGTGCCAACAGGACCCAATTTTCCTTATTCGAAAAGGTCCGGGCAGCTTTATACACAGCACTGTGGGCTCCCTGTGCGACTAACCTTGACTAAACGTAGTGGAAATTGTTCAACTTATGCAATTGCTATTTAGGGTTAATTTTCATTTTAGACCTTATGTGCACAAAATACAGAAGAATTCCTTCTCCAGACTCTGTTTGGGCAGATTTGTTCATTTTATAAGCTCCGACTCCACCTCCTTCAAATCATTAAGGTCATTTTCTTTTCCTGGGCTATACATGATGTATTTGTTTTCTGAAAGAGTTAATGTAACTCCCAAATGTGTCCCTGAGAATATCTGAGTTATCATGAAAGAATCTTTCCTATTTAGAGCTGGGAAAGTCAGCATTTATCTAACATCTTCTTCAAATACAATACTATATGTTATAAGCTTCCCAGGAATTACAAAGAAAAAAAAAAAACAGGAGAAAGGCTGATTTCTGCCCCTTGTGGAGGCGACAGTCTAAGAGCAGAGGCCGCATAAGCACAAACGAAATGATTGAAAGCCATTTTTAAAAAACACATTACGGCAATATTTAAATGTGACATACTCAGAACAGACCATTTCCCCAAAACAAGATTCCCATATCTTTTAGGTGACATCTTTCCTGGAACATGCTATGATGCCTCTATCAAAGCTTTTACAATGAAGCTTGCCAGGAAGAGAGACACAAAATATAACTTCAGCTGGTAAAAGCTATCATTGTAATTTTGAGCTCTTAATGTCTGCTTTAATATAAGCTTTTTTTTTTCCTCACCAAGAGTTCAAATGCTTGGGTACAGAAAATTATGTATTTTTTCCTGCTTTTTTTGTTGTCATTTTGTTAGGGGCAAATTCTGAAAACAAAGTCATGTTTTTGTTGCTGTTGAACTACAGCTCATTTACAATGTCACGTTAGTTTCAAGTGTAGAGCACAGTGATTCAGATTTGTAGATATATAAATAGATACTGATTCTTTTCCCTTATAGGTTATTCAAGATACTGATAGAGAGAGTAGTTGGCATAATAGTTTACCCAGATGGCAACTCTATGGAAATAAGAAGAATCAGCTCAACATTCTTACCAACCCTCACTCAGAATGTTCCTGTCGGCAGGCTTTGTAGCAAGGAAATAGGACCATCAGAGATGCTTTATAAATGGAGGGTTCAGATCCTGAGTCCCTTATCTAAAATTCCAAAACCCCCAAAGCCCCCCAAATCAAGCATTTTTCCAACTCATTGGTGACAATGAGTAATTTTGTAGATTACCTATTCCATATAGTATGAACATAGTTTCCTACAAAAATGTAAATATTCCATTGTGAATGCTGCCACTGAGCACAGATATATCATTTATGCTTCATCATTAAATCCTGTGAAAATTCTGAATTCTGAAACAAACCTGGCCCCAAGGGTTGACATCATGGCCCTAGAAGAGCAGGCACTGACTTTCATGTGCACAGTGCTATACACAGAGCATCTCATTTGATCCTCACTGTGCCCTATGAATGAGGTACTTATTTTACTGCTCTAATGATGGATGTGAGAGCTGGACTATGAAGAAAGCTGAGCACCATAGAATTGATGCTTTTGAACTGTGGTGCTGGGGAAGACTCTTGAGAGTCCCTTGGACTCCAAGGAGATCCAACCAGTCCATTCTAAAGATCAGTCCTGGGTATTCTTTGGTAGGACTGATGCTAAAGCTGAAACTCCAATACTTTGGCCACCTCATGCAAAGAGTTGACTCATTGGAAAAGACTCTGATGCTGGGAGGGATTGGGGGCTGGAGGGGAAGGGGACGACAGAGGATGAGATGGCTGTGTGGCATCACCGACTCGATGGATGTGAGTTTGAGTGAAATCCGGGAGTTGGTGATGGACAGGGAGGCCTGGCGTGCTGTAATTCATGGGGTCGCAAAGAGTTGGACACAACTGAGTGACTGAACTGAACTGAACTGAACTGAATGATGGAGAAACTTGTGTTTAGCAAAGTTAAGCAATTCATCCAAGATTGTGTATCTCACAAGTGATGGAGCCAAGACCCAAATTTGGATCTCCCATGTTCATTTCACTCTGTCTGAGGCTTCTCTCTGTTCTTTCTTATCACATCCCTATTCAGCTCCATCAAACCACCCTCAATGGTCCTTATGGATTCTAGGATCCTTTCAGGCTGTATAGATTCCAAAGGAGAGAAGGGTATTAAGTAATATCTCCTTTCTCTTCTTGCCTCTTTGAACTAACAATGAGTGTCTTCTTGCAAGACCTACATTTTTATGCTGATTCATTGCCATCTAGTGGTTATTTTAAAGATGAGTTTTACATAAAATATGAGGATGACGTAGCATTGTTTTAACAGGTGGAAGAGTTGGTCTTTGGATGCTGTTGAAAAAAAACAAGATCTGCAGTAAAAAGGAAGCTAACCTAAAGAACGGAGAAGGTGGTGGCATCCCACTCCAGTACTCTTGCCTGGAAAATCCCATGGACGGAGGAGCCTGGTAGGGTCACGAAGAGTCGGACACAACTGAAGTGACTTAGCAGCAGCAGCAGAAACCTAAAGAAACATCCATAAAATGAAGTAAATTTTCATTTCTACATTCTTCAGGTGAATGACTAGCAAGATGGATGGGTTTTGCTAAGGCTTTATAAAATCTCATCTATGAAAACTGACCTAAATAATCAGATTAAATCTCGATTTGTGCTGCTTAGGAAAATAAAAGCTTTCTTTAAAACTGTTTCTTCAGCCTTTCTCTAAAGATTGCCAGGGATCATCTTTGTTCTAATGATAATATTTACAATGCAAAGTAATAGTTGCAGTGTACTCCTCTTCATGAAATTAAACATAGTCATTCATGCCCTCATTTCTATTCCTCTGCAAAGCAGATGAACTCTCACTTATCTTTAGTAACAATGAAATAATTTATAAACTTGAAGGTGGATTCAAGGAAATGATAACATTGTCCATCAAAAGAAAAGTGTTTGGGGACTTCCCTGGTGGGTCCAGAGACAAAGACTCAGCTCCCAATGCAGGGGGCCAGGTTCATCCCTGGTCAGGGAACTAGATCCTGCATGCCTGAAAATTCTACATGCCACAACTAAGACCTGGTACAACCCAATAAATAAATAAATAAATATTTTTTAAAGAAAGTAAAAGAGAAAAGTCTTTAGGTACTGTGTGTTTTAGTCGCTCAGTCATGTCTGACTCTATGTGACATTATGGACTGTAGCCCACCAGGCTCCTCTGTCCATCGGATTCTCCAGGCAAGAATACTGGAGTGGGTTGCCATTCCTTTCTCCAGGGCATCTTCCTGACCCAGGGATCGACCCACGTCTCCTGCATCCCCTGCATTGCAGGGAGACTCTTTACCGTCTGTAGTATTTTGTGACTTGTAAACATTTCCACAGTTATATATACAATCATGAGCCTCCTAAAATTGTTTTGAAGTGACTTTATCAGTCTTGAACAGTATCATCTGGCAGGATTCCAGTGGAGAAAGGACAAGAAGGGGAAACCAGACAACCGCTCGTGTGGATTGCTGAGTGGAGACAGGTGGCTCATGACCGAAGGTTAAAAACAAAAACAACTCCAAAAGTCGTCAACCACACCTCCAAGGCCTGAAAGGGACAATATCTCTCTTTTATTTTTGCTCCCATTGTTTAGAAAGTTCACTCTGTGCAAGACAAAGAGGCGCCATGCTGTTTTAACCGTTTTGCTGAGGGGTGTGGTAGAGAGAAAGACAGAAAAGAGAGAGAATGACAGAGACAGACACTGCAAAAGGCATTTTAGGTATTGTAAATACTTATTTCAAGTATTTCAGGTTAATATTAATCGAGCTTCTGGAAAGTCCTATAATAGATTCAAATATGAGCTCAGCAGTTTCTTGGCTTCCAGTTGCTTAGAAACTAGAGAAGGAAGATTGGCAAGTAGATGTCAAGAAGAAATACAGACTGGGATGCAAGAGGATGTGTCCAATAGATCTGGAGATGGGAACAGTCCAGGATCGAAATACTGAAGACACCCACTTGCTTGTTAGTTTCAGAGGTCAGGCCCTGGGAACTTCATGACACTAAAGAGTTCTCAGATAAAATGAAATCAAGTGTGACTACCTAATTAACGGACCCATGAGAGAATTCAAGTACCTTAGAGGTTAAAAATGGGTACCTTTGGGGACTTCCCTGGTGTTCCAGTGGTTAAGGCTCTGCACTTCCAATGTAGGGGTTGAGGGTTTGAACCCTGGTCAGGGAACTAAGATTCCACAGGCAGTGTGGCCAAAAAAGAAAAAAAGGAATTCATACGTATATGTTGAAAATTTTAATGGGCAATATCCTCAAATAGAGTATTTTGAAACAAACAAAAAAATGTTCTTTGAGTAATTGTTCTTTTTTGGTAAATATCCTTACTGGTATCCACCTACCCAAGATTATTTCTAGAAGCAGTACAATATGATGACTCATTCTTCTATATGATGACACATTCTACTGTATGATGCCATGTAGATATTGCATAGCTATCATGTGATTTAGCTTGCTTCAAGAAGTTTAGAAACCTTAAAGGGATGGATTTAAGCACATCCTTTGGAAAGCTTTTCCTCATATATACTTTCTTGACTGGGATTTCTTCTGGTCAGTTATCAATTTAACATTGAGCTCTCAGAAAAATGGCTAAAGTATGAGGGAACTAGGGCATAACTGTATCAGGATTCAGTGTAACTTTTTTCAAACTTTTTTTTATTAAAAAGTATTTTAAAAATCCCAGCACCCACCAACTGTGCAAAGAAAAATTCATAAAAGTAAAACTCCCAACCCCCAGTGTGTATAGGAAATGGAGAGAAAAAATTCAATAAAAAAACCAATTTCAGGTTTTGGCTTCCTTGGGCTCCAATGTACCATATGTACTTGGAAATCTTTTAAAATGATGAAATCAGCAATGTGTGTGAGACTCCTAATAGTACTCTGGTTTATTGGAAACCCAGGACAGTACACGAACGGTGGAAAAATTGTCACAGTGAGCATGTGAAGACAGAGTTAATGTTTGTAAAATGCTTAGAACTTTGAAGGCTAGAAAAATGGTAGAAACAAAGCATTTGTGCTTTGCTCAGCTTTTTGCTTATTTTTAGCTTCTCTCCAATCTTGGAGAAAGTGTTCTCATACACAAACTCCCACACACTCTGTAAAATGTCCCACTCTGTGTCTCCTGAATTCATGTACTCAACTACCTGCTTGACATCACTTCAAAGGACAGCATGATAAGAACTGAGCAACGTGCTTTTGTCACAGTCCACCCATTGAAATACAAGGCAACTTTATGCTCCCAACTCCAACTCATGCTGACAAAAAGTTTTGGAATCATCCTTGGTTCCTTTCTTCCTCCCAAATCCATATCTATTATGTCAGACCTCCTCAGCTTCACCTTCAAAGTCTATCCAGCACTGGGACATTCCTTCACAAGCAACCTGAGACGGCCTGGAGCTCTTTGCTGCACCGCTTGCAGCAAACATCTCTTCCAGCAACAAAATACAAAGAAACTGTATGAGACTACACAGTCAGTGGGTCTCTAGGTGGCCCGTCCCTGCTGGCTCACCGTGAGCGTTGTTTTGGGGAAAGGAAGAGATACCGAAGACTCGTCTGATCAGTTGCCGTTGTTTAGTGGCTAAGCAGTAACTGCATGGACTGTAGCTTGCCAGACTCCTGTCCATGGGATTTCCCAGGCAAGAATATTGGAATGGGTTTTTATTTTCTTCTCCAGGGGATCTTCCCAACCCAGGGATGGAATCCACATCTCCCGCATTGGACGGCAGGTTCTTTACCACTGAGCCACCAGGGGAGCCCCATCTGATCAGTAATTACAGACAAAATAATTCACAGCAATGAACAACAATGAAAAAACATCTTAAAGTACATGATGTTCTTTGGGAATCACATTTGAAAGCTCAGTCTATTTTAAACTAATTGCATTCAAAGCACTTTATTCATTTCTTTCTTGTGGTGAAACAGCCCCCAGTTTACATAGACGGGGTCTTGTCCAGTGGCCACTGCAATGGGGAAAAAGGCAAATGACTCTCTAGCAGGGAAGTGTGGAGCCATGGCTGGCTGTACTGTCACGGTTACGCTGAAGCTTTCCCCAGCACCTGTAGTTCTGCTATCACAGGATGTAACTGGATACAAATCCCTTGAGAAAGACACTGGCGGGGGGTGGGTGGGGGGGTAGATGTGTATAAGAGACAGGTGGGGGGGTGTGCAGGGGTCCTATCTTGGTGATAAAACTAAATGCCATTAAACTAGTACCTGAGATGGACAGGAGGAATGTGATGATTTCATAAGAAGACGAATTCTTCAGCAAGTAGAAACGTGTGCTCTCAAAATTGTCTCTGGAATTTATATAGATTTCGAAGCAGATACAGAAACCTATTTCAGTCAGTGTCAATTGTGTCGACCAGGAATTTTAACTTGAAACGATCCTTTCCTTTAGTACATTTGACATCCGTCCATTAAATCTCCAATTTCCTCATCCAATTTTGTACCCATCTGCTGGCCTACAAGCTGAACAGTCACTTGATCTTGACAGTTGCCCACGTTCTTCTGAAGTCAAGTGCGTTTTCTCCAGGTCCATTATTTTTTGCCTGTTTGTTTTTTAGACAATTTCATGATCAACTTTGACCTCGATTATGCACTTTCCAAAATCAATGAGGAGTTATTGCTCCCTTCCCTGGATATAGACACACAGATTAGAGAGACAATACTCGAACCTAATTTTATGCGTATTTTTTCTTCCCTGTATTATTGATCACCCCGTTTTTCTCACTTCTCTTCTGTGAAAGCCTGGCAGGTGAGGGGGTGTTGGTGCTGGACAGCTCCTTTGTTAAATGAGCCCCATGACAGATGAAATTAGTTTCCACTTCTTTCCAGAGGCTTTCTCTGCCAGGGTTAAATTCATTCTTCTTACAAAGCACCACAAATGCCAATAGTGTAGTTTAGATAAAATGAATCCCAAGACCAAGAATGACAACTGTTACAATGAGCTTGCCTTTGATTGTGTACAATGATTTATTCTGAGGCTTAGACTTTATTCCCAATATAAGATTTTAAAGATACTGCAAAATTAGGACAAATTAATTACTAATTATAATGGTCTATTCTTAGACCCCTTGGTAATCACACACTAGGCTCACAGTCTGGAAACCCATTAATCTGTGTTCCACAATAGCCTGAGAATATCTGGACAGTCATGGGTGAACAGATAATCTTTCTCATACATAAACTCTTAGACAAACTGTGGATTACCCCTCAAAAGACAAGACTAGTGTTTAAAGGAATATCTATGCATTCTAAATATTTCTGTCCAAGGAATCGGTTTTTCTATCATCCTATTAAAGCACAGGTCTCATATATAATGTAATCAATCTTAACAACTTTAAAACTTATCTGCTACAAAGACAGGAATAATCAATAATCCTACTCCTGACCCATAGTAGAGTCTCTTACCCAGGACTGCCAGATCAAATACAAGAGGCTCAGTTAAACTTCACTTTCAGGTTAACAATAAATAATTGTTTAATACAAATATGTCACATGTAATATTTGGGACATATACTAAAAATTTATTCCTCGTTTATCTGAAATTCAAATTTAATTGGCTGTCTTATGTTTTATTTGCAAATCTGGCAACCCTATTGGTACCTCTTGTTCTAAAGACTCAAAACGTGTCATTAACATTTAGAAAATATTATGCCTCTATCCAACATCAATACAGGGGAGTTAAACCCAAATAGCATTGACATATGGAAGGACTATTCCAGTTCAGTTCCAACATGTCATTTGAGCAGTTCCTAAAAGATCTAGGTCGTAAGCCAATATTCCATTCTCCTTTTTAACAGTTACAGCAGACACGAAGGACCTACGACAAACCATTCACAAATGCTTGTATCCTTGTATTCCTCTATCACATGGGTTGGGAAGATAAAAGTCTTATTTTCCCAGATAGTCTATAGTATAGGGTAGGCATATGATTCATTTCTAGAGGATGAAAGGCAAGTTGGCGACACTGGGTGAGGTGTACAGAAGAGCTTTTCTAAATAAAAAAAATTTTTTGTGATGTACACCTTTGTTAAAGTCTTTATTGAATTTGTTACACTATTGCTTCTATTTTATGTTTTGGTTTTTTGGCCACAAGGCATGTGGGAATCTTAGCTCCCTGATCAGGGATCGGACCTGTACCCTTTGCATTGAAAGCTGAAATCTTAAGCTGGAATGCCAGGGAAGTCCCCTTCCAGAAAAGTGTTTATGAATGGTTCTGCTTTGCTGGCTGGAAAATTGTCCCTTGGGATTTAAAACTGTTCTAAAGTCAGATAATGGTTGAGTTCAACCATAATCCCTCCTGTTCCTTGCTTCCCAACCTTGCCTTAGAACCTGCCAGGCTTGGCCTTCATCCCAGCTACTGTCCTCTATGTTCAGGAGTAATTAGGTTAACCTCCCAGATTAGCTTCACTGATGACAGGCTGGTGCTCATGGAGATTATTCAATGCATTTGATGCCCCTCTGGTCCTTTTGTTTTATTTGACTCCATATCCACAAGCTGGACTCTTTCCTCTGGCCAACCAGGTCAGAAATGCAAATGATTTTTGCTCTCAAGGAAGACTGGGCAAGATTAGACACTGGAAATACACCACTCCTTAGGAAATTAACTCAAGGTGCTAAACCAATGGTGGGCCAGAGGCGTTAACCCAAGCCCTCCTTAGACGCAGAAGGAAATCCACTCTGCGTATCCCACCAGCCCTCAGTGGGCATCTTTGTATTCTCAGAGGAAGTAAAACTTTCTGTGGTATTCATTTGTGTCCTTAGTTTTCTGTTCTGAAGCAATGTCGTCTTGACCTCTGCACACAAAGAGGAAAGAGCCCAAAGATGACAGTGTTGATGCAAATTTGAACAACCCAATTTACTCGAATTTACATCTCTGCCTTTCCAAATTCAACCCCATTTAAATAAGAATGTTTTATTTCTTCTCTAAGATAAGAACTTGTGCACAATGCTCTTATCATAAGCCAAGCTTACCAGATGGCTTGGGGCCAAGCGGAAAGGTAGCCAAGTTGCATTATCATTCTAAAAACACCCTATTCTTTTCTAAAGTTCATGGTAATTTTTATAATATATATTCACATCGCACCCTCATTTGAGATTGGTAAAAATTCTTTTCTCTAAATACATTTGGTGGGGAACAAAAGGAAGAAACCTAAGGTGAAAAAACTAAGTTAAACCTCATACCCTGGTAAGTTGGGTAGGCTTCACTCACTCACTCATTCTTTTGTTTGTCTATCTTCTTGTCCATTCATTCATCTATTGACAATTTTTTGGGTGCTTCCAATATACAAACCAGATTCTAGCTGTGAAATAATTTTCTTGGCATGTGTGTGTGTATACATGAGCAGGTTGTACTTTAAAAATAATTTTAGTTGTTAATGTACCTGTATTTCATAGTCTTGTGAACATTATTTTTATTGTTTTGCCATCAAGAATAATTTTTAAAATGTTTAATTGGAGGATAATTCCTTTACAATGCTGTGCTAGTTTCTGGTATACAATGAATCAGCTGTAAGTATACACATATTCCCTCCCTCTCATCAAGAATAAATGTCTTATTCCCATATATATGAACTTAAGAAAACCTTATGTCTTAGAAATGAAGCTTCACCCAACCACTCATTTTAAAATGTCAAGATTTAATGAAGGCCAAAGATTCCTTTTAGGAGTGTGAAGGCAAACACCAAGGTGGCACAAAACAAACACTATTGCAGAGCGATGAATATTTCATTTCTTATTGTTCTTTTAGGTTGGCTGGTGCTTGTGTGCGGCAGACTTCAGACAAATGGACTCGACAGAGGGGAAATTAGCACTTGAAAAATTGAAAAATCCTGCTTGAGTAACACTTAGTTTCCGAGGTCTCAGGCTGTCAGGCCAGTCAGTCTGCAAATGAAATGTTCTTGAGTTTCTCAGTCAGTCAGTTCAATCGCTCAGTCGTGTCCGACTCTTTGCAACCCCATGGACTGCAGCACGCCAGGCCTCCCTGTCCATCACCGACTCCCAGAGCTTGCTCAGACTCATGTCCATTGGTGATGCCATCCAACCATCTCGTCCCCTGTCATCCCCTTCTCCTCCCACCTTCAATCTTTCCCAGAGTCAGGGTCTTTTCAAATGAGTCAGTTCTTTACGCCAGGCCTCCCTGTCCATCACCGACTCCCAGAGCTTGCTCAGACTCATGTCCATTGGTGATGCCATCCAACCATCTCGTCCCCTGTCATCCCCTTCTCCTCCCACCTTCAATCTTTCCCAGAGTCAGGGTCTTTTCAAATGAGTCAGTTCTTCGCATCAGGTGGCCAAAGTATTGGAGTTTCAGTTTCAACATCAGTCCTTCCAATGACCATTCAGGACTGGTTTCCTTTAGGATGGACTGGTTGGATCTCCTTGCTGTCCAAGGGACTCTCAAGAGTCTTCTCCAACACCACAGTTCAAAAGCATCAATTCTTCAGCACTCAGCTTTCTTTATAGTCCAATTCTCACATCCATACACGACTACTAGAAAAACCATAGCTTTGACTAGACAGACCTTTGTTGGCAAAGTAATGTCTCTGCTTTTTAATAAGCTGCCTAGGTTGGTCATAGCTTTTCTTCCAAGAAGCAAGTGTCTTTTAATTTCACGGCTGCAGTCACCATCTGCAGTGGTTTTGGAGCCCCCAAAATAGTCTCTCACCGTTTCCACTGTTTCCCCATCTATTTGCCACGAAGTGCTGGGACCGGATGCCATGATCTTAGTTTTCTGAATGTTGAGCTTTAAACCAACTTTTCACTCTCCTCTTTCACTTTCATCAAGAGGCTCTTTAGTTCTTCTTCACTTTCTGCCATAAGGGTGGTGTCATCTGCATATCTGAGGTGATTGATATTTCTCCCAGCAATCTTGATCCCAGCTTGTGCTTCCTCCAGTCCAGCGTTTCTCATGATGTACTCTACATAGAAGTTAAATAAGCAGGGTGACAATATACAGCATTGACATACTCCTTTTCCTATTTGGAACCAGTCTGTTGTTCCATGTCCAGTTCTAACTGTTGCTTCCTGACCTGCTTACAGATTTCTCAAGAGGCAGGTCAGGTGGTCTGGCACTCCCATCTCTTGAAGAATTTTCCACAGCTGTGATCCACACAGTCAAAGGATTTGGCATAGTCAATAAAGCGGAAATAAATGTTTTTCTGCAACTCTCTTGCTTTTTCCATGATCCAGCAGCGGATGTTGGCAATTTGATCTCTGGTTCCTCTGCCTATTCTAAAACCAGCTTGAATATCTGGAAATTCACTGTTCACATACTGTTGAAGCCTAGCTTGGAGGATTTTGAGCATTAGTTTGCTAGCGTGTGAGATGAGTGCAATTGTGCGGTAGTTTGAGCATTCTTTGGCATTGCCTTTCTTTGGGACTGGAATGAAAACTGACCTTTTCCAGTCCTGTGGCCACTGCTGAGTTTTCCAAATTTGCTGGCATATTGAGTGCAGCACTTTCACAGCATTGTCTTTTAGGATGAAATAGCTTAACTGGAATTTCATCACCTCCACTAGCTTTGTTCATAGTGATGCTTCCTAAGGTCCACTTAACTTCACATTTCTGGATATCTGGCTCTAGGTGAGTGATCACACCATAGTGATTATCTGGGTCATGAAGATCTTTTTTGTATAGTTCTTCTGTGTATTCTTGCAACCTCTTCTTAATATCTTCTGCTTCTGTTAGGTCCATACCATTTCTGTCCTTTATTGAGCCCATCTTTGCATGAAATGTTCCCTTGGTATCTCTCTCTAGTCTTTCCCATTCTGTTGTTTTCCTCTATTTCTTTGCATTGATCACTGAGGAAGACTTCTTATCTCTCCGTGCTATTCTTTGGAATTCTGCATTCAAATGGGTATATCCTTCCTTTTCTCCTTTGCCTTTTGTTTCTCTTCTTTTCTCAGGTATTTGTAAGGCCTCCTCAGACAACCTTTTTGCCTTTTTGCATTTCTTTTTCTTGGGGATGGTCTTGATCCCTACTTTCTGTACAATGTCAGGAACCTCCATCCATAGTTCTTCAGGCACTCTGTCTATCAGATCTAATGCCTTGAATCTATTTCTTACTTCCACTGTATAATTGTAAGGGATTTGATTTAAGTCATACCTGAATGGTGTAGTGGTTTTCCCTACTTTCTTCAATTTAAGCCTGAATTTGGCATGATGATCTGAGCCACAGTCAGCTCCTCGTCTTGTTTTGCTGACTGTATAGAGCTTCGTCATCTTTGGCTGCAAAGAATATAATCAGTCTGATTTCAATATTGACCATCTGGTGATGTCCATGTGTAGAGTCTTCTCTTGTGTTGTTGGACGAGGGTGCTTGCTATGACCAGTGCGTTCTCTTGGCAAAACTCTGTTAGACTTTGCCCTGCTTCATTCTGCATTCCAAGGCCAAATTTGCCTGTTAGTCCAGGTATTTCTTGAATTCCTACTTTTGCATTGCAGTCCCCTATAACGAAAAGGACATCTTTTTGGGTGTCAGTTCTAGGAGTGTATGTAAACTGTCCTAACCGGATCCTTCTGAGCAAAGGCTTCCCCATAGTGAACAGGGACACCAGAAAGACAATTCTCAACAAGAAGAATGAACGTAAATTAGGCTGTGTGTTGGGATCCATTGTGTGTGTGGCTTCTCAGTTGTGTCTGCCTCTTTGCAACCCTATGGATGGAGTAGCCTGCCAGGCTCCTATGCCCATGGGATTCTCCAGGCAAGAATACTGGAGTGGGCTGCCATGCTTTCCTTCAGGGAATATTCCTGACCCAGGGATCGAACCCAAGTCTTCTGCATTTGCAGGTGGGTTCTTACTGCTGAGCCACCAGAGAAACCCCCCAAACCTTATAGCATCCTGAGAAAACCTACACTATCACCTTCCCCATTCCCCTGGCCAAACTCACTGCCCACTGCTCTCATCCAGCCCTATGATCTCTGCCCACACTGGCCTCCTCCTGGTCCCCCAACCCTCCATGCTGCTCCTCTTGTCAAAAGTTTGCCTTTGGTATTCCTCTGCCTGGAATACTTACACCCACATCCATGTGTACCTTACTCCTTCACTTCCTCCAGGTCCTGGCTTAAATCCACCAGTTCAATGATGCCTTCCCTTGACACTGAATCTCAGTTTCACACACACACACATACACAAACACACACACACACACACACACACACAATGAGATAGGACCTCATACTCACTAGAATGGTTACTATAAAAACAAACAAACAAACAAAAAACCCAAACCCAGAAAATAACAAGTGTTGGTGAGGCTGTGGAACAACTGGGATCTTTTGCATGCCCTGTTGATAGGATTGTAAAATGGTGCAACTGCTACGGAAAACATTTTGGAGGGTCCTCAAAAATTAAAAATGCCACATGAACCAGCAATCTTACATCTGGGCATTTGTCCAAAGACCTAAAAGCAAGGAATTGAAAACATACATACATACCCGCGTTCCAAGCAGTATTATTCATGATAGCCAAGAGGTGGAAGCAACCCAGCAGATGAATGGATAGACAGAATGTGATCTGTTACCTGCAGTGGAATATTATCAGCCTTGAAGACGAAGACACTTCTGTTACCTGCTGCAGCAGGGATGAACCTTGAAAGCATTATGCTAAGTGAAATAGGCCAGACACACAGAACAAATACACAGCATGATTCCACTTAAATGAGGGGTCCAGAGGACTCAGTCTTAGAGACAGAAAGGAGAGTGCTTGCTTATAGGGTACAGAGTTTCGATTTTACAAGGTAAAACATTCTGAAGTCTGTTTCACAACAATGAGAATACTAAGTCTTAGACGCTCAGTTGTGTCCAACTCTGCCACCCCACGGCCTGTCCATGGGATTCTCCAGGCAAGAATACTGGACACGGCCTTCTCCAGGGAATCTTCCCGACCCAGGGATGGAGCCTGGGTCTCCTGCATTGCAGGTGGATTCTTCACCACCTGAGCTACCAGGGAAGCCCTTTAATACTACTAAACTGTACACTTAAAAATTAGAAAGATGGTAAAATTTATATAGTTTTTACCACAGTTTAAAATAACCCTAAACAAAGTGTATACCTTCAAGGGACTAATACCAGTTTACTGTTTTTCTTTCGAAAGCAAACAGAAAAGAGAGGCAGACATTCTCTGAAATAATGACATGTCCAACTCCAATGGATCAGCTTCTGGTTGCTTTCCAATCACCCTTATTCAATTTCTGTCCATTTTGGGGCCACTGAGACAGAGTGAAAAAGTTGGCTTAAAGCTCAACATTCAGAAAACGAAGATCATGGCATCTGGTCCCATCACTTCATGGCAAATAGATGGGGAAACAGTGGAAACAGTGGCTGACTTTATTTTTGGGGGCTCCAAAACCACTGCAGATGGTGACTGCAGCCATGAAATTAAAAGATGCTTGCTCCTTGGAAGGAAAGTTATGACCAACCTAGACAGCATATTAAAAGGCAGAGACATTACTTTGCTGACAAAGGTCTGTCTCGTCAAGGCTACAGTTTTTCTAGTAGTCATGTATGGATGTGAGAGTTGGACTATAAAGAAGGTAAGCACCAAAGAATTGATGCTTTTGAACTGTGGAAGAAGTTCAACTGTGGAAGAAGACTCTTGAGAGTTCCTTGGACAGCAAGGAGATCCAACCAGTCCATCGTAAAGGAGATCACTCCTGAGTATTCACTGGAAGGACTGATGTTGAACTGAAACTCCAATACCTTGGCCACCTGATGCGAAGAACTGACTCATTTGAAAAGACCTGGATGCTGGGAAAGATTGAAGGCAGGAGGAGAAGGGGACAAGAGAGGATGAGATGGTTGGATGGCATCACTGACTCAATGGAGACAAGTTTGAGTAAACTCTGGGTGTTGGTGATGGACAGGGAGGCCTGGCATGCTGTGGTCCACGGGGTTGTGAAGAATCGGACATGACTGAGTGACTGAACTGAGCTGAACTGAGACATCTCTCATCAGCTTTCACGGTCTAGCTCACAGTCTTCAGCCACTTTGTGATTTTGTGTCAGTTTCTGGGAGTGTATGAAGAAGCATGATGCTAATTCTAGACATTTTCTGTGCAGAACGAAACAAAAGCAGAGGTTACTCTGGGTGGGGAGTGAAGACTGTAAGCAACACCTGGACCCACTGGCATCAGGGGACTATTTCCATGGAAACTTGGGGAGCCCAGAGCTGCCTAGAGTCTGAAAGATCAGAGGAGTGTCTTGGGGACAGTCCCTCAGCTCCTGGAGAATGAGTGGCTCCCTGTCACTTTTCTCTGCAGCCACCATCGCTGATACCTTTCGGGGAGCCAAGGCAAACAGTGAGCTCTTTGCCAAGTATGTAAAACCAATCCCTTCATTTCTGATGATCAGCCTGCAGACTTTTTCCTGGAGCGGGCAGGCTGTGTACCTGGTGGAAACCGCTGTTTAATTCACTTTTTCTCCTCTGGGGAAGGGCAGCTTTGCCAAGAAGGCTACATTCTGAGCAGATTAAATTAGTTTGCACTGAAGGCAGTCAATTTCTGGGTCATTTGTTCAGGCGCCAGTGTGCGCCAAGTGGACTACTTCCCCAGGGGTTCAGGGCAGTCTTAGAAAGGTCCTTGGGGTCAGTGGATTCTGTATCTCACGCTCCTAAAGACCTCATCCTGGGATGATGGGTCCCTCCAAAGGAAACGTGATTTTAGCAGACTTTTGGAAGAGATCCTGCTGATTAGAAAGTTTCGAGTGTTGAGAAAACTCTTCCTTATTGTAAGGGTATATAACACCCCTTTGTTGTTGTCATTTAGTTGCTACGTTGTGTCCGACTGTTTTGCGATTCCATGGACTGTAGCCACTAGGCTACTCTGTCCATGGGATTTTTCAGGCAAGAATACTGGGGTGGGCTACCATTTCCTTCTCCAGGGGATCTTCCTGACCCAGGATTGAACCCATGTTTCCTGCATTGTCAGACGGATTCTTTACACTACACCACCTAAGAAGCCCAGGTTGAACTGAAATTACAGCCTTTTCCTTGGATTGCAAGTGGAAAAAAAAAAAAAAAGAAACCAGGAAGCAAAGTTGAGTCATCTAGGCTTATATAAAAGTCAGTTCTTTACTCACTCATTTGTTCAACAGCTTGGTTTGAACTCCTAAGTGCCAGGCATGGTCAAAGTGCTGAACATGTGGCCCAAACGGAACATGGGAGGTGAGCAAGGGGGGAGGATAAGCCTCCTGAGCGTCGTCTTGTCACCTGGCCAGTGACCCGCACTAGGTGAGCAGTAACTGTGTGCAGCTCTGCAGCCTGTGCCTTGCCCATACCCCTGCCCCTCACTGCAGCTTTCGTGAATACTTGTGACAATGCTGCCGAGAAGTTTTTTCTGATATAGGAACACCCTTGACCCTCAGCTCTCTCTCAGGGCAATCTAGAGTGCTGGCAAGATCAACTCCTGGAGGCAGCCCTCAACCAATGAAGACCAATGAAGCAACGAGGCAAATGGTGGATCAACACCCCCACCATCTCACTCTCTCAGGATGCTTTCTGCTGCCCTTTAGTGGCCCGAAGACTTTTGCTGTTTTTCAGTCCCTAAGTTATATCGGGAGAAATATCAATAACCTCAGATATGCAGATGACACCACCCTTATGGCATAAAGTGAAGAGGAACTAAAGAGCCTCTTGATGAAAGTGAAAGAGGAGAGTGAAAAAGTTGGCTTAAAGCTCAACATTGAGAAAACTAAGATCTTGGTATCCAGTCCCATCACTTCATGAAAAATAGATGGAGAAACAGTGGAAACAGTGGCAGACTTTATTTTCTTGGGCTCCAAAATCACTGCAGATGGTGCTTGCAGCCATGAAATTAAAAGATGCTTACTCCTTGGAAGAAAAGTTATGACCAACCTAGATAGCATGTTAAAAAGCAGAGACATTACTTTGCCAACAAAGGTCTGTCTAGTCAAGGCTATGGTTTTTCCAGTGGTCATGTATGGATGTGAGACCTGGACTATAAAGAAAGCTGAACAGTGAAGAATTGATGCTTTTGAACTGTGGTGTTGGAGAAGACTCTTGAGAGTCCCTTAGACTACAGGGAGATCCGACCAGTCCATCCTAAAGGAAACCAGTCCTGAATGTTCATTGGGAGGACTGATGTTGAAGTTCATTGATGCTGAAACTCCAATACTTTGGCCATCTGATGTGAAGAACTGACTCATTGGAAAAGACCCTGATGCTGGGAGGGATTGGGGCCAGGAGGAGAAGGGGATGACAAAGGATGAGGTGGTTGGATGGCATCACTGACTCAATGGGCATGAGTTTGGGTAAACTCTAGGAGCTGGTGATGGACAGGGAGGCCTGGTGTGCTG
Source organism: Cephalophus harveyi (assembly GCA_006410635.1). NCBI lineage: Eukaryota > Metazoa > Chordata > Mammalia > Artiodactyla > Bovidae > Cephalophus > Cephalophus harveyi. Next base: position 117,592 of record SJYT01073500.1, on the reverse strand, counting down.
CAGTCCATGGGGTCACAAAACTGAGTGACTGAACTAAAGTTATGTCTGACTCTTGCCACCCCATGGACTGCAGCATGCCAAGCTTCTCTGACCTTCCCTATCTCCCAAGTTTGCTCAAACTCAAGTCCATTGAGTCAGTGATGCCATCCAACTATCTCATCCTTAGTTGCCCTCTTCACCTTCTACCCTCAATCTTTCCCAGCATCAGGGTCTCTTTTCCAATGAGTCAGCTCTCTGTATCAAGTGGCCAAAGTATTGGAGCTTCAGCTTCAACATCGGTCCTTCTAATGAATATTCAGGGTTGATTTCCTTTAGGATTGACTGGTTTGATCTCCTTGCTTTCCAAGAGACTCTCAAGAGTCTTTTCCAGCACCACAATTTGAAAGTATCAATTCTTTGGCACTCAGCCTTCTTTATGGTGCAGTTCTCATATCCATACATGACTACTGGAAAAACCATAGCTTTGACTATGCAGACCTTTGTTGGCAAAATGATGTCTCTGCATTTTAATACACCATCTAGGTTTGTCATAGGTTTTCTTCCAAGGAGCAAGTGTCTTTTAATTTCGTGGTTGCAGTCACTGTTTGCAGTAGTTTTGGAGCCCAAGAAAATAAAATCTGTCCCTGTTTTCACTTTTCCACCATCTATGGGTCTCCATCCTTTCCTGTCTCCCTTCCTCCATTCCCATCAGCATTTCCTTGTTTCACCTTCTGAGTAAACTCTGTATTCAGATCTGAGTCTCCCTCCCAGGAGCCCAAAACAAAAGACTGTATTACTTAGATTTTTCCAGAAAGTTTCAGTTTTGACAATCTCATCCCACCAGCGTGTGCCACATCTTCTGTTTGAGAAAATCTGTTTGCCAACTTCATGGGCCACCTAAGATCTCTTGAAAAGGGTGATTTTTGTTTGCTGGGAACCAATAAATGCTTCTCCATACCCAATGTTCTATCTCCATCTATGGACGCTAGAAATGAAAATAGGATAAAAATAAGATGATTTTCAATGTCTTTTTTATTAAGACATTCTCTTTATATTTTAATTTCTAAAAATAGAGTCTGATTTCTTTTTCTTGATGCCTAGGATGGTAGGAAGTTTTCTGCTATAAAGTTCCAGGTTCACCTCCGGCCATGTGAAGAGTACTGACTCAGCCCCATCTTGCAAGATCAGCACAGCCCTCCCTCCTATCGGGGTGCTCCTCACTCTCCCAGGTGACTGTTGCCAGCAAGCACCAAGCTTACAGAATACCCTCAAAGGCAAAAAAATAAAAAATAAAAATCATCAGCTTGATTGTCGACAATCTAGAAAGAAGTGCACGTCTGGGATCCAAAACGGAAAAAAGGTAAACAGTGAACTTCAGAGTTTGCTTAGGGTCATGTCACTTGGCTCCCCAATGTCTTGGTTTTTGCTATACTTGCCTCGGGCCTGTTTGAAATAAGGACATTTTGAACTATTGAATCATAGCCAAGCTGCATAAAAAGGCTGGATAGTTGCTATTTCTTTATTTTATACAAGTGATACTGGGGGGAGAAAGTATTTTCTAGCAGCTCTATGTAACTGTAGCTCAAAGAAGTCACAAAGCTTTATGAAAAACCTGCTTAAGATATTTGGCTAAATATCTGGTCCTCTAAGAATTCTATATATTAGGGAAAAAAAGTATAGGTAAACACACACATACACACTCATGCATCCACATGAAACACCCCACCTGTCTTAACATTTTCTGAGATGTATTTATCAACCAGTTGTTTGCTCCTTGGAAGAAAAGCTAAGACAAATTTAAAAAGCAGAGATACCACTTTGCTGACAAAAACCCCATAGTCAAAGCTATGGTTTTTCCACTAGTCATGTACAGGTGTGAGAGTTGGACCATAAAGAAGGCTGAATGCTGAAGAATTGATGCTTTTGAATTGTGGTGCTGGAGAGGACTCTCAGGAGTCTCTTGGACTGCAAGGAGATTAAACCAGTTAATCTTAAAGGAAATCAACCCTGGATATTCATCGGAAGGACTGTTGTTGAAGCTGAAACTCCAATACTTTGGCCACTTGATGCAAAGAGCTGACTCACTGGAAAAGACCCTGATGCTGGGAATGATTGAGGGCATGAGGAGAAGGGGGTGACAGAGGATGAGATGGTTGGATGGCATCGCCAACTCAATGGACATGAGTTGAGCAAACTCAGGGAGATGGTGGACAGGGAAGCCTGGCATGCTGCAGTCCATGGGGTTTTAAAGAGTTGACATGACTGAGCAACTGAACAACAACAAATTTGGAGAGCAACGAGAAACAAAAGTCTCCACTGTTGTTTAATAACATTACATCAGTATGCAAGAATCAATTATTTTTTATCTTTATTTTATGTTGAAGTATAGCTGATTAACAATGTTGTGATAGTTTCTGGTGGGCAGCAGAGTGACTCACTCATACATATACATGACCCTGAAACCCCTCTCCCATCCAGGCCACCACGTAACATTGAACAGAGTTCCCTGTGCTACACAGCAGTATCTTCATTTAATATTTTAATGTCTGCTGCTGCTACTGCTAAGTCACTTCAGTCGTGTCCGACTCTGTGCGACCCCAGAGACGGCAGCCCACCAGGCTCCCCCGTCCCTGGGATTCTCCAGGCAAGAACACTGGAGTGGGTTGCCATTTCCTTCTCCAATGCATGAAAGTGAAAAGTGAAAGTGAAATCGCTCAGTCGTGTCCGACTCCTAGCGACCTCATGGACTGCAGCCTACCAGGCTCCTCCATCCATGGGATTTTCCAGGCAAGAGTACTGGAGTGGGGTGCCATTGCCTTCTCCGATTTTAATGTCTAGGCTTCAGTTTTAAATTTTAATTGAAATGTCTTATTTCCTTCCTCATCCCCATCCTTCCTTCCTACTTCTCCTTTTCTCTTCCTTTCCCCCTTCTCTCTCCCTTTCATTCTTAAAATGCCTACTATACATGACTTCATTTCTAAAGTGCACATCATTTATGACTTATAAAAAATTAAAAACAGAACCTGTGAGTAATGTATTCATTGTCACAATTTCATAACAGATGTGACTGTTCCAAACCATGAGACACTGCGGACTCTGCTGGCTTTCCAATCACTGTCTTAAAGTCAGCCGAACGGAACGGGGCCCTAGGATAAATGATCTTCAAGGTTAGAAACCCGCCATGCTGGTTACAAAACTGTGTGTCATAAGTAATATTGCATTTACAAATAGACGCAAGAAAGGTCAGCGCATTTTGTCTGCTCTTTGAAAGCTGTTCTCTTTATTTATTAAAAGGTTTGGGTTACAGATTAGTTTTCTGCCCATATTAATGTCTCTCCTGCCTGGAAACCAAAACTGTGCTTGGAAAGAAACAGTGAATGACTGGTATCTCATTGCCCTTTCACGCAGCTTTAAAAATCATTCCATTTATGAATTTGATTACTGTCTCAAGGTGGAGGGGGACAATACTTACTAGCCAAGGAAAGGATTTGGGAAGAGACAGAATCTAATGTTTGGAGAGATGTAAAGTCTTGTGCTAGGAAAATATCAGATATGATTTGAACCTCACCTCTTAGAAAAATGGAATTCATTTTTTGAAGGACTCATTGTTTGGAAAAAAAGTTATATTATGAATAATTAATATTAGAAGTTGAAGTTTTTACTTTTTTGTAAGCTGTAGTTATTAGCATACTTCTGAAGAAACACCTTGAAAGCAGAAAAAAGGGGGCTCCTCTGAACACCTGCAGGCTTCTCCAGTGGCTCAGTGGTAAAGAATCTGCCTGCAATGCATGAGGCAGGGGGTTGAATCCTGGGACAGAAGGTCCCCTGGAGGAGGACATGGCAACCCACTCCAGGATTCTTGCCTGGAGAAACCCATGGACAGAGGAGCCTGGTGGGCTACTGTCCATGGGATTGGGAAGAGTCAGAACTGAAGCAACTTAGCAGGCAGGCTCTGAATACCTAGCTGCAAGTTTTCCTTTCCAGGGACCAGCTGATTCACTGAGGATCTGAGTCACTCAGCCTGCCTCCCAGCACTCGCCTGCTCAGAAGCAGAGGCCAGGGCTCCAAGAAGGCTCTGAGCTTCCTCCCCTGGGAGGGCTACACTCAGGGCTGGGGCCTGAAGGTGGCTTTGTGTTCTCTGCTTGTCTTTCTTCCTTCAATCTCTCTCTCTTTGTCCTTTCCTCCCTCTCGCTTCTTCCTTTCCTTTAAATTCTCTTCAAATTTCTATCAGTTAATACTTAAGAATCACTTAACACAGTGCAAAATGGAGAAGGAAATGGCAACCCACTCCTGTGTTCTTGCCTGGAGAATCCCAGGGACAGAGGAGCCGGGTAGGAGGCCATCCATGGGGTCGCACAGAATTGGATACGACTGAAGTGACTTAGCAGCAGCAGCAGCAACACAGTCAGAGTCTTTTATTTTCATATATTGATCACATATCTGGTCCCATCACTTCATGGCAAATAGATGTGGAAACAATCGAAACAGTGAGAGAATTTCTTTTCTCGGGCTCCAAAGTCACTGCAGATGGTGACTGTAGCCATGAAATTAAAAGATGCTTGCTCCTTGGAAGAAAAGCTATGACCAACTTAGACATCATATTAAAAAGCAGAGACATTACTTTACCAACAAAGGTCCATCTAGTCACAGCAATGGTTTGACTAGTCATGTATGGATGTCATGTATGGATGTCATGTATGGATGTGAGACCTGGACTATAAAGAAAGCTGAGCACTGAAGAACTGATGCTTTTGAACTGTGATGTTGGAGAAGACTCTTGAGAGTCCATTGGACTGCAAGGAGATCCAACCAGTCCATCCTAAAGGAAATCAGTCCTGAATATTCACTGGAAGGACTGATGTTGAAGCTGAAACTCCAATACTTTGGCCACCTGATGTGAAGAATTGACTCATTGGAAAAGACCCTGATTCTGGGAAAGATTGAAGGCGGGAGGAGAAGGGGATGACAGAGGATGAGATGGTTGGATGGCATCACCGACTCCAGGGACATGAGTCTGAGCAAGCTCCGGGAGTTGGTGATGGACAGGCAGGCCTGGCGTGCTGCAGTCCATGGGGTCACAAAGAGTCAGACGTGACTGAGCAACTGAATGGAACTGAATTGATAATTCAAGTAGAGCTAGGATTAAAATGAACAAAATTACAAGCCACTCAGTTTAAAAAATTATCAAAGCTTTGCAGGAAATTGTATTCATGATATATATCTTATTATATTATCTTGCTTTATGGTTTTGTCACTTTACTGTATTCAACACTGACAATAAATTTTTATGTTGTAATTCATATTTCTTCAGTTCAGTTCAGTTCAGTTCAGTTGCTCAGTCATGTCCAACTCTTTGCAACCCCATGGACTGCGGCATGAGTGCAATTGTGTGGTAGTTTGAGAATTCTTTGGCACTGCTTAGATTAACATTAGTTTTATTTAAATTAAATTTATCAAGAATTAGACAATCATTATTATCTTTAGTTGAGATCACTGTTAATTTTTTTGCTGTAGATTTCTGCTGTGTATATATTCCTTGATGCACATCTGAATATAAATATATCTAGGACATTTAAGCAGACCAGGCTGGCCAATGGGTATGCATATTTTCCACTGAAGGAGAAATGGCACATGGTTTTCCAGACTGGCCAGTGCAAGTCCCACCCTACAAAGAGTGTGAAAGTGTTCTGTTAATTCCACATCCTGCCCAACATTAGGTCTTGATTGGAGTTTTAAATTTGGGGATTTTTAAATCTGGTGGCTGTGAGATGGCACCTCACTGCTCTTGTTTTTATTTTCCTGATTGCTAACATCACTGATCATCTTTCCCTCTTGTTTGAACAATTAATTCACAGTTTGGGCCGATTTAAAAATTTTAACGTAGCCCAATGAGGAGAGATAAGAAAGCCTTCCTCAGCAATCAATGCAAAGAAATAGAGGAAAACAACAGAATGGGAAAGACTAGATATCTCTTCAAGAAAATTAGAGATACCAAGGGAACATTTCATGCAAAGATGGGTTCAATAAAGGACAGATATGGTATGAACCTTGCAGAAGCAGAAGATATTAAGAAGAGGTGGCAAGAATACATGGAAGAACTGTACAAAAAAAAGCTTCATGACCAAGATGATCACGATGGTGTGATCACTCACCTAGAGCCAGACATCCTGGAATGTTAAGTCAAGTGGGCCTTAGAAAGTGTCACTATGAACAAAGCTAGTGGAGGTAATGGAATTCCAGTTGAGCTATTTCAAATCCTAAAAGATGATGCTGTGAAAGTGCTGCACTCAATATGCCAGCCAATTTGGAAAACTCAGCAGTGGCCACAGGACTGGAAAAGGTCAGTTTTCATACCAATCCCAAAGAAAGGCAATGCCAAAGAATGCTCAAATTACGACACAATTGCACTCATCTCACACGCTCGTAAAGTAATGTTCAAAATTCTCCAAGCCAGGTTTCAGCAATACGTGAACCGTGAACTTCTAGATGTTCAAGCTGGTTTTAGAAATGACAGAGGAACCAAAGATCAAATTGCCAACATCCCTGGATCATCAAAAAAGCAAGAAAGCTCCAGAAAAACATCTATTTCTGCTTTATTGACTATGCCAAAGACTTTGACTGTGTGGATCACAATAAACTGTGGAAAATTCTGAAAGAGATGGGAATACCAGATACCAGACCACCTGACCTGCCTCTTGAGAAACCTATATGCAGATCAGAAAGCAACAGTTAGAACTGGACATGGAACAACAGACTGGTTCCAAATAGGAAAAGGAGTACGTCAAGGCTGTATATTGCCACCCTGGTTATTTAACTTATATGCAGGGTACATCATGAGGAACCCTGGGCTGGAAGAAGCACAAGGTGGCATCAAGATTGCTGGGAGATATATCAATAACTTCAGATATGCAGATGACACCACCCTTATGGCAGAAAGTGAAGAGGAACTAAAAAGCCTCTTGATGAAAGTGAAAGAGGAGAATAAAACAGTTGGCTTAAAGCTCAACATTCAGAAAATGAATATCATGGCATCTGGTCCCATCACTTCATGGGAAATAGATGGGGAAACAGTGGAAACAGTGGCAGACTTTATTTTTTGGGGCTCCAAAAATCACTGTAGATGGTGACTGCAGCCATGAAATCAAAAGACGCTTGCTCCTTGGAAGGAAAGTTATGACCAACCTATATAGCACATTCAAACGCAGAGACATTACTTTGCCGAGAAAGGTCCGTCTAGTCAAGGCTGTGGTTTTTCCTGTGGTCATGTATGGATGTGAGAGTTGGACTGTGAAGAAAGCTGAACGCCGAAAATTGATGTTTTTGAACTGTGGTGTTGGAAAAGACTCTTGAGAGTCCCTTGGACAGCAAGGAGATCCAACTAGTCCATTCTAAAGGAGATCAGCCCTGGGTGTTCTTTGGAAGGACTGATTCTGAAGCTGAAATTCCAAGACTTTCACTCTTTGGGGAAGACCCTGGTGCTGGGAGGGATTGGGGGCAGGAGGAGAAGGGGACGACAGAGAATGAGATGCCTGGGTGGCATCACCGACTCAAAGGACATGAATTTGAGTGAAATCTGGGAGTTGGTGACGGACAGGGAGCCCTGGCGTGCTGCAATTTATGGGGTCACAAAGAGTCGGACATGACTGAGCAACTGAACTGAACTGAATGTATCGATATTTCCCTTTTAAATTTATGACATCTTGCTTATTTTATTTTCCTTTCAATGAGAGTACCAAAAGAGTTTCCTTTATGTCTTCTATGAATTTATGCTTTTGCCTTTCACATTTAAGTTTTAAATCTACTGGAGTCATTTCTGTCCTATGAAAAATAAGATTCAATTTTCATTGTTTCCATGTGGATAATCACTTGACACAGCTCCATTTGTCGAAAAGTCCATTCTTTGCCTGTTGATTTGCAAAGCCAGCTCTGCAGTAACTCATGTTTTCACATGCCGGTTCCTGGGCTTGATTTTTTTTCCCCCATTCTATGATTTTTTCCTGTGCAAATACCACTTAGTCTTTTTTAAAATAAATTTCTTTTATTTGGTTGCACTGGGTCTTAGTTGCAGCACGGGGGATCTTCAATCTTCACTGCTGCACGTGAACTCTTAATTGCAGCACGTGAGAGCTAGTTCCGTAACCAGGGATCAAACCTGGGCGCCCTGCTTTGGAAGCATGAAGTCTCAGCCACTGGACCACCAGGGAAATCTCCCACTCAGTTTAAACTGTTATTTATTGATAATAAGTTCGGATATTCAGTAGAGCAATCTCCTACCTTATTCTTTGCTCTCAGAGGTGTCTTGTAATTTTTTTTATTCTCCACTTCAGAATCACCTTGTCAAGTTCCAGCAAAAGAATCACTCCTCCACTTCCAAAAAAAGAAAAATCATTTGCATTTTGATTGCAATACACTGAATCTATAGACTGTAGAGGTAAAAACTAACATGCTTGTGTTAATCATCTCAACTTACCAACATGAACTATAACTCTATTTTGGTCTGCTTTAACATGTCTCAGCAGTGTTTTATACTTATACTATATGCTGTTTTATACTTATATTAAGTTCTTTCACATCTTTTGTTAGGTATATTTCTATATGTCGTTTTTGTTGTTTAGTTGCTAAGTTGTGTCTGACTCTGTGACCCTCTGGACTGTGGCCCGCCAGGCTCCTCTGTCCATGGGATTCTCCAGGCAATAATACTGGAGTGGGTTGCCATGACCTCCTCCAGGCGTTCTTCCCAACCTAGGGATCTAACCCATGTCTCTTGAGTCTCCTGTCTAGGCAGGCATATTCTATACCACTGTGCCACCTGACTCCTGTACCCATGAGCTTGCACAAAACAAAAACTAAAACAAGGCTCAAAAAAAAAAAAAAAAAAAAAAAGAGAACGCACACATGTCCTCAACACAAAAACCTAATTCTCAGCTCTGTTACCCCTCCAGCTTCCACATTTGTGTAGCATTTTACTGAGGATTCCTTCACACTTGCTGGCTCATCAGTACGAAACATTAATCTCTCTGTCATTTGCAGAATATAGGGTTCTTCTGGGCACAAGGATCCATGCCAGGCTGTTAATGTGTGTTAGTTGATCAGCTGTGTCTGACTCTGTCCACGGAATTCTCCAGGCAAGAATACTGGAGTGTGTTGCCATTTCCTACTCCAGGGGATCTTCCCCACCCAGGGACTGAACCCAGGTCTGCTATATTGCAGGTAGATTCTTCACCATCTGAGCCATTGCCTTTAGCAAAACCAACCAAAGCTTAGTACACATTGAGGGTTTATCTTATGCCAGAACTCGGATCTGTGGACTAACTCACGTATGTGTCACACCAACCACTGGAGACAGTGGGATTGTTTTAGCTGTTTCACAGCTGAGTTTATAAATACTCATATGAAAGAGTCTCATCATGGGGACTCCTCTGGTGGCCCAGTGGGTAAGACGTCATGCTTCCACTGCAGGAAGCCTACCTTGCTTGGGGAACTAAGGTCCCATGTGCTACACGGAGCAGCCAAAAGAGGAAAAAAACAACAACAACTGTGAATTAACAAAAAGTGGGTTCCCATCATGAGGTCAGTTCAACTCCATAATAAGTCTGGAAAATGTGACTCTTGGACACAATTCTCTGTTCAGAATTCTCTTCTACATCAGCACACGGAGAGCAGCCTGAGGATGAGTTGAAATCTTGGGAGAGTGTCACGTGGGAGTGATTTCATAGTGTGCACTCATTTGAGATAATTATTTGACTAGATGGAAGAGAAAGACAGTCTCTGAGTAAATAACAAGCAACAAATATCACATCGCGGAAGGAGACTTCCAAGATGTGTTCATAGCCCTCAGATGGAAGGCCTTTAGATTGTTTCGTTATACAGGGAGTTGTCTGATCAAGTGTGTCCCTGGCAAATGGAAAGATTTAGTCTCCAAATGTCTCTGTTATGAAAACTTTTCCAGTTAAGTTTTGCTAGAAAACTCACCATAGATATTTTTGTTTCATCATTTTTTTTACAGCACTGGATGACTCTTCATTAAAAATGTTTTTGTCCCTTTAAGAATATCTCTGAAAAGCAAAACAAAGACACAAATATGTCTCTGAGAATTCTGTAAAATATCAGGAGTAAACAATCCCTTCACAGAGACACCGGATTGGACCGTGTAAACAGGCATGATTAGTTATCTTTGTTTAGGGCTGTTTTCTGTAGAACCTTATTCTAGAAACAAAAATTTCAAGTAAAATATGACACATTTGCTCTGTTTACTATTCCTTAAGGCATTTCAAGTCCAGCTATGATTTGACAAATTTTTAGACTTCACAAATAAGATTTCTTTGTGGGACTCTGAGGATTCAAATGTTGTCAAAAGCTTCATTGGGATAAAGCTGTTTTTCAATTCACTAGCGATGTGACACAGGAATGAAACATGCCTTGTTTTTCTGGCAGTCATTTTATATATTCAACAGAAGTTGCATTTAGTACGTACGCTGCAGTGCAGTTTAAATTTCTATGTGCGTAGCCTGTGAAGTATGTGTCCCTCCCATATTGGGATGAGTACATTTTAGTGCAAAGATAAAGCAACATTTTCACTTTCTTCTCTTCCCTATTTTATGTCATGTCACTGTTACAGTCAACACAGGCCAATTTTTTATAAGGAGAAAAAAAAATTCAGGCATGGAATTTTTCAGGAAGATGAAAAACAATGTGTGACTGGATTCACTCATGCATGAGGTTAGAAAGTGACCACAATACTAAAAGCAAGCATTTTCAAGGATGTACTTTCTCCTACTTTCTCACCCTGCTTTCATTTGAAGGAAAACTGACCACCTGGATGGCCTTCTAACTATAACCTCACAGCTCATTCCCTTTATGACGAGGCAGAACCCTGGCACTTGGAGGACGGTGAGACTTTAAGAGCTTGGCTTCCATGCTTATCTGGTAAACAAATCAAATGGAGTTCAGTTTCGAGATCATTGGGAACCCTTGGAATCATTTCACCTGTTCATCTACCATGCATGGTATGTTTTGGTTATTTATTACATTGTAGGGGGAGCCACTTGAACTCCTTTCAGGAGTGTAAATATGTTCACACACACACACACACACACACACACACACACATAGTTGCATTTATATAACATAGTTGAATTTGAATCCAGTAGGAGAGCAGGCTCAGAGAAGTGCAGCCAAAATAATCTTTTCAGTTAGAATTCTTATATTTTGATAAGAATTTTAAAACATTTTTCAATTATGGTAAAATAAATCACAACATAAAATTTACCTCTTAATCATTTTTAAGTATACTATAGCTCAGTGGCATTAAGTACATTCACATTGGTGGGTAACCATCACCATCTGCTAATCATTGTTTTGTTTGCTACATTTTTTTTGTTATTTGTAGTTGATGTCATTTTCCTTTAAACCTTTAAGGACTTAGGTCTTTTTTTGTAGGAAGTTTGCCAAAGGAAGTATCTTCAAGAAAACAAAGAGATAGGGACTTCCCTGGTAGTCCAGTGGTTAAGGCTCTCTGCTTCCAATGCAGGGGGTCTGGGTTCCATCCCTGGGAGCGGATGCAGCCAAAAAAAGAAAATGAAAATGAAAAGATTGTGTGCAAATTCTGGGTTGCAATGTGTGCTGTCTTGGATCCATAAAGAGGATCCCACTGAACCATCAACAGAGTTAATGTTCCAAGTTGTTTTCCAGAAACAGTGAAAATTTTGATTAATTCCCACTGGGACTAGTAGCGTGAGTTCTTTAAATGGTCCACTGGAATTTGGGGCTTTCAGTTGCTGCCATTATGGGACAAAATCTAGGCCTTCTCCAAACCCATTGGGAGACCTTTGCACCAGGGCACTCTGAATGGTTGTGGGTGAGTTGCCATCTTTTCTAGAAAGATGCTGAGGGAAGTCTTATTGGTCCAGTCTTTAATAGATGGCTGTGAGTGCCCTCTCCCAAAAGCTGAGGGTTAAAGGAAGGCAAATTCTCTTTGGGGAGAAAGGGATTGTGGGGTTGGGGGAGTTGTGTTTAGCATCAAGACTGCTTGAATGATTGGTCACCCCCTTCCCAAGGGATAACAGGAGTCTAGAAAGAGCAGAGTGCAGATTAAAGCAGGTTTTCCAGATTAGTTTAGGAGTCAGTCTTTACTGAAAAAAAAAAAAAAAAAAAGGAGAAAGGGTGATGGGAGAAGGGGAAAGAGAGAGAGAAGGGGGCCTTGTTCTTCCTGTAAAGAAACCAGCCCACTCCCCAAGCAATAGCCAGACAAGGGTTTTGATACCACGTGAAATCACAGAGCCTAGAGCTATACAGAAGTGTAGAGGTGGTTGCTAAGGCCTGGGAGACGTTGCTAAGGCTTTCTCTCTTTTTGAAGCCGTAAAGGAGGAGAAGGAGGCCTCATAATGCTGGGGGATTAGCGAGCAAAGTACCAAGCTCTGGCTCACAGCCGAGATGCTCAAGTGGTAACATACACACGTCCCTGGAGGGAGCAGGAAAAAGATTCACATCATGTAGTTCGTCGAATGACTTAAAAAAAAAAACCTTCGATGGTTTCCAGCTGCTTCAGAAATAAAATCCAAATTCTCGATCGTGGCCTCTGGGCTGAGCAGGAGTGGCTCTAACCTTCCTCCAAACTCCTCCCTCTCCTCTCTGAGTGCCCGGAGAGCCTCGTGTCCACCCTGCCTGCTGTCCCCACCGCCCCTCCCCCGCCCCAGTACCTCTGCCTCTTCTTCTCCAGTACCAGCTCTCCCTGCTGTCTTGTCCTGGATGCGGAGCTGTACCACCGACATCCTTGCTCGGGGCTTGTCGCCTCTCCCAGAAGGTTCCCCTCCTCCCAATGAAAGTGTTAGTTGCTCAGCTGTATCTGACTTTTTGCGACCCCATGGACTGTAGCCAGCCAGGCTCCTCTGTCCATGGGATTTCCCAGGCAAGAATACTGGAGTGGGTTGCCATGCCTTCCTCCAGGGGATCTTCCCGACCCAGGGATCAAACCTAGCTCTCCTGCACTGCAGGCAGACACTTTACCATCTGAGCCACCAGGGAAGCCTGGCTCTCTCATCACTCAGCATTTGGTACAACCTGGAATTATTTGGTTTCTTCATTCGTTTGCTTGTTTATTTTCCCCTCTTAGAACAGTTATCCATAATCAACAAGGACCTACTGCAGAGCACAGGGAACTCTGCTCAGTGTTATGCGGCAGCCTGGGTGGGAGGGGAGTTTTGGGGGAGAATGGATACATGTATTTGTATAGCTGAGTCCTTTACCTGTTCACCTGAAACTATCACAACATGTTAATCAGCTATCAGTTCAGTGCAGTTCAGTTCAGTCGCTCACTCGTGTCCGACTCTTTGCGACCCCATAAATCGCAGCACGCCAGGCCTCCCTGTCCATCACCAACTCCCGGAGTTCACTCAGACTCACGTCCATCGAGTCAGTGATGCCATCCAGCCATCTCATCCTCTGTCGTCCTCTTCTCCGCCTGCCCCCAATCCCTCCCAGCATCAGAGGCTTTTCCAATGAGTCAACTCTTCGCATGAGGTAGCCAAAGTACTGGAGTTTCAGCTTTAGCATCGTTCCCTCCAAAGAACATCCAGGGCTGATCTCTTTCAGAATGGACTGGTTTGACCTCCTTGCAGTCCAAGGGACTCTCAAGAGTCTTCCAACACCACAGTTCAAAAGCATCAATTTTTCGGCGCTCAGCTTTCTTCACAGTCCAACTCTCACATCCATACATGACCACTGGAAAAACCATAGCCTTGACTAGACGGACCTTTCTTGGCAAAGTAATGTCTCTGCTTTTGAATGTGCTATCTAGGTTGGTCATAACTTTTCTTCCAAGGAGTAAGCGTCTTCTAATTTCATGGCTGCAGTCACCATCAGCAGTGATTTTTGGAGCCCCCAAAAATAAAGTCTGCCACTGTTTCCACTGTTTCCCCATCTTTTCCCCATGAAGTGATGGGACCAGATGCCATGATCTTCGTTTTCTGAATGTTGAGTTTTAAGCCAACTTTTTCATTCTCCTCTTTCACTTTCATCAAGAGGCTTTTTCATTCCTCTTCACTTTTTGCCATAAGAGTGGTGTCATCTGCATATCTGAGGTTATTGATATTTCTCCCAGCAATCTTGATTCCAGCTATACTTCAATACAAAATAAAAAGCATTTTTTAAAAAGAATAGTTATCCATTCATATGGTTATCCTCTCAAGCAATATTTGTTGAGCCTAACTTGTGCCCAGAACAATACTAGCTTTTAGGGTTTATCAGTGAACAAAACAAAGATTCCCACCCTTAGGGACCCTGCAGGAGATAAAGGACCACAAGAAATCAGTGAAGCACCTCGTGCGTGTATCAGATGGTGACGTTTGCTGTGGACATTATTAATACCAGGGAGGCCAGTACCCAGGGTTGGGGAGGGACTCCCTTTTGAGTAGAATCTGTACTATTTCAGGCCTGGTATGCAGCCCTGGGTAGCTGTTCCACACGTGTGGGTGGGAGCCAGGGAAAGGGAAGAGAAAGCAGCATCAACCTGAGAGTCTTTTAAAATTGCTATCACACCTATAATCATGGTCCTATCCTAAAGTACGCTAGAGGGGAATTTACTGAGAAGCACGACCTTAAACTTCTTGGCTTTTAAATTCCCTCTCTGCACCAGAAAGACAATGATCCGTGTGCTGTTTCTCTGCTTTAGCGCAGTGTTTCCTTGGTTTTGTGACAGCATCGATTGGAAATGGCAACCCACTCCAGTATTCTTGCCTGGAGAATCCCACGGACAAAGGGGCCTGGTGGGCTACAGTCCATGGGGTCACAAGAGTCAGACATGGCTGAGCGACTAACCCACCATCACCCACATTGATTGCAAAGCTTGCCAGATAATATATTAATGTTAAATACTCATGTCACATCTAAGATGCATCTTGAGTTAAGACCCGTTAAAATGTTGGAAAATGTTCATCTTTTAATCAAGGAACTCTTTTAATTGTACCTCTACAAGTGATTAGTGGAGAAACCATGATTTTAATTTGGATTTTGGCCAAAGCATTTACCTTGTAATTCAATCCACCAGAAACTCTTGTTGCTTGCAGGCAGTAAATAGTCATTACAGGAAAAAGCGCTTAAAGAGGGAGAGACAGCCTTGGTGGTTCATATGAAAACCCAGAGACATGCTAGCAGCAGATGGTGAAGTTCCCTGGTAGTATAAATCAGCGGTATGCAGGAACCCCACTATTAGAACATAAAGTGTGTGGAAGAGAGTTTTAGATATTAAATTACAGAGTGGAACTTACTGAGAGTGATGCCCATTATAGAAAAATCCTAGTTTATTTTGCATCTAAAATGTCCTATTTGTATTTAAAACCAGTGTAATAATCTCCAGAAATGTGTGGGATAGATAAGCCAATAGCTTTGACTCTCTTTCTCTGCCAAATGCCACACAGTTAGTGTGGCACACTTGTTAAGGAAGTGATAAAATTTGCTGTTGGAATAACACGACCTGGGGAACAAGAAGTGAATGGACCATAAAATGTATCCAGTGATCGTTGTTTAGAGTGGAAACTTCTTACCATCATCTTCAGGAGGATCTGCATACTGTTTGTGTCTCCTGTCAGTTGGTTGCACTGAATGTTGCTTTTCATATGCACTGGGATTAGCCTAGAAGTCTTTAATCATAATAGAATTCAGCTACGATATTCCTTGGACTTCTTAATGATTCATGTTAAATAGAGAAGGCTATTAACCATTCAGTTAATCTCTCTCTGTGGTAAAATGGTCTTTGGATCCTTCAGTCTAGGTCAGTTCAGTCGTTCAGTTGTGTCCGACTCTTTGCGACCCCATGAACCACAGCACGCCAGGCCTCTCTGTCCATCACCAACTCCCGGAGTCCACCCAAACCCATGTCCATTGAGTCAGTGATGCCATCTAGCCATCTCCTCCTCTGTTGTCCCCTTCTCCTCCTGCTCTCAATCTTTCCCAGCATCAGGGTCTTTTCAAATGAGCCCGCTCTTCACATGAGGTGGCCAAAGTATTGGAGTTTCAGCTTCAACATCAGTCCTTCCAATGAACATTCAGGACTGGTTTCCTTTAGGATGGACTGGTTGGATCTCCTTGCAGTCCAAGGGACTCTCAAGAGTCTTCTCCAACACCACAATTCAAAAGCATCAATTCTTCGGCACTCAGCTTTCTTTATAGTCCAACTCTCACATCCATACATGACTACTGGAAAAACCATAGCCTTGACTAGACAGACCTTTGTTGGCAAAGTAATGTCTCTGCTTTTCAATATGCTATCTAGGTTGGTCATAACTTTCCTTCCAAGGAGTAAGTGTCTTTTAATTTCACGGCTGCAATCACCATCTGCAGTGATTTTGGAGCCCCCAAAAATAAAGTCAGCCACTATTTCCACTGTTTCCCCATCTATTTGTCATGAAGTGATGGGAAAAGTGAAAGTGAAGTTGCTCAGTCGTGTCCAACTCTTTGCGACCCCATGGACTGTAGTCTACCAGGCTCCTCTGTCCATGGGATTTTCCAGGCAATAGTACTGGAGTGGATTGCCATTTCCTTCTCCAGGGGATGGACCGGATGCCATATGTTACCAAAAAAAATGCACAACGTGAGAGTTGCAAGTTAAGTTTTTTTGGGGGCAATGTGAGGACTGCTGCCCGGGAGATAACACCTCTGATAGCTCTGAGAAACTGCTCCACAGAGGCAGGGGGGAAGGACAGTGTAGATGTGGTTTTGGTAAAGGGGGAATACGTGTAATCAAGCATACACTGTTTTGAGAAAGTTTCTGCTGGTCTCGTGGAGGTCAGCAGTCTCAGTGACAAGTGATTTAATCCTTGCTGAGGTAGGTGGCCCATTTCTGTTCAACATTCATACATTTTAGCTAGACTTCTTTAGACATAATTAGCAAATAATGAGACATTATTAGCAAACAAATGGGCTTCCCTGGTGGCTCAAAGGGTAAAGCATTTATCTGCCTGTGATGCAAGATCCCCTGGAAAAGGAAATGGCAACCCACTCTAGTATTCTTGCCTGGAGAATCCCATGGACAGAGGAGCCTGGTGGGCTACAGTCCATGGGGTCGCAAAGAGTCAGACATGACTGAGCGACTACACCTACTTAGCAAATAAATGATAACTCGTTTTTGCTTTGTTTTGTTTTAGGAATCATTCATGTATAGCCTAAGTTTCAAGAATGGATTTCTAAATTTAATATTATTATTTGCAGCAAGACTTCTGACCTAAGGGTCTCACCTAACGGTCCTCAAAAATGACCAGAGATACCCTTCTGTCAACTTTACAGGCTGAAAGGAGCATTCAAATTCCCCCAACTACCCAGCCAGTCAATAAAGTTTTAATAACTTAGGCGAGGGTCAGAAGTCATTTGTGATATGTCCAAAATATTTTATTGCTAAGTCGAAATAGGATCATACTTTTCACAGCCTTCCAGGCCACCTCTTGAGGATACTGACTGCTTCTCACAGGTGCAATCTCATACCTGTGCTCACCTGAGCACACCTGTGCTCACCTGCCCTGGGCCTGCTGGAAGCTGCCATGCAGGATGGCAGGAGGGTCCCCCTCTGTGTTTGCCCCTGTGTGGGCCAGAATCTGGGGGATGTGGGATGGAGCCCAGCCTCTATTTCCTGCGGAAGACAGTTCTAAGATGCAGCTCTCAAAGCTCCTCAGAAGCTCTGGGCTTCACAGGACATCAGCAGCCGTAGCAGGGGCCCGTGGAGGACACATTCTTGCATTTACTCCGCCTCCTTCTCTGCTTGGTGTCCCCTTGTGCCGCATGCCCTCCTGAGAAACAAACACCCTGCACACAAGCCTCTGTCCCAGGCTCTGCTGTGTGGAGGAACGCAGAGGGCACAGCATTATTTAGTCTGTATCTTTCTACAGGAACAAATATTTCATTTTCTGTTCAAAGCCAAAACGGATGCAGTCCTGATAGAAAATCACTAAGCCAATATATATAGCCTGGGAAGAGTTAAGAGCAGCCTTAAGAATCAGAAAATAGAGGCCCAGAGGCAGACCCAGCTCTCGTTTGTCCGGTGACTGTGCACCAGGCACCTGCCAGCACCAGGGTCTCTGCCACGGTGAGGGCACAGGGGAGCAAGGGGGTGCAGCCTTGGCCGCCATCCAGGGGGCTTCTCTGTGTAGGACGCACATATTGGATGGAGAGTCAGAACCAAGACTAGAGTTTCACTTGTAGGTTATGTGATCTTATTATTGTTACTGGTGTTAGATACCCTACTCCAACAGAATGTGGTTCCTCATAACACGGAGAGCAGTCATCTCGTTGTGTTTGTGTAAGATCCTACTGTGAGTCTGAGAAGCTGTGTTAACACTCCTGTGTTAACCCTTCAGGCCCCACATCCTTTCCAGCTGTCCTCATCACGATGGTCCGTCCCACCTCTCAGCCTGTGAGGTGAAGCCGTGGACTGGGCTGGGTGGACATTTCCATGGAAGCCAGTAGGTGGTGCTGAGATGGCATGGGACCCTGGGCTCAATTCGAGTTTAGCACTTCCTATGTACCAGAAATGAAACGTGAATCTTCCCTCAAACGTTGAGCATGGAGTGGATTTTGGAACCCTTGGCGTTTTGCAATCAAAATCTCCAGGTCATTTGTCTTGAACTCATTTCTGGCTTGAATCATCCCAAAAGTTTAACATAGTTTCCATGTTCTTTGATAACCTACTAAGCAAGAGGTCTTAACTCACCTTTGCGTGGTCCAGACCTAGCAACCTAGTTGGAGCTTAGAAATGCTTCTGAAATGAACACAGCATTCACACAGATGAATCACTTGTAGATGAGTCAGGCAAGGCGCTCGGGGGCAAGTGGTTTCTTCAAGGCCACACCAGCAGCCTGATCTGGCTCCTGACCTGGCTTAGGGCCCTGATGTCCCTTCTGTTGTCCATCTACCTGGATGCCACCTCCAAGAAGCACTGGATTATTTTTTTTTTTTCAAACCCTAAACTTTTAATTTTGTTTTGGGGTTAGCCAATTAATGGAGCTTCCCAGATAACTCAGTGGTAAAGAAGCTGACTGCCAATGCAAGAGATGTGGGTTTGATCTCTGGGTTGGGAAGATCCCCTGGAGAAGGAAATGACAACCTGCTCCAGTATTCTTGCCTGGAGAACCCATGGACAGAGGAGCCTGGTGGGCTATAGGCCATGGGGTACAAAGAGTCAGACATGACTTAGTGACTAAATAGCAACAATAACAATAACAAAGCCAATTAAAAATGTTGTGGGAATTTCAGGTGAACAGGGAAGGGTCTCAGCCATACATATACATGTATCCATTCTCCTCCAAATCCCTTTCCCATCCAGGCTGGTACATAACATTGAGTAGAGTTCCCTGTGCTATCCAGTAAGTCCTTGTTGGTGATCCATTTTGAATAGAGCTGTGTGTACATGTCCATCTCAGACTCCCTAACTAGCCCATCCCCTTGGCAACCACAAGTTCATTTTCTAAGTCTGTGAGTCTCTTTTGGAAGAAGCACTGGATTATTCTCTACATTTTATTATTGCTTACAAAACAGTTTTTAGCATATGCATTTAACATATAAATCGATGAGAAATTTTGATTCCATCTACAGAGAAATTCAACTCTGAGGCATAACTGTTTATTAATATGTATATGCCATATTTAATTAAAAAAGAAATCTTCATGTCAAGGTTCAAAAACTTCAATTTCCATCTAGTTCAGATTATTCAGTGAGGCATCATTACACACAGCAGGGGAATTGTATGACAGTAAAACTTCATTTATCCAAAATTAGTGGGGGTACAGGAAGCCGACTTCACTATACTATACAAGAAGCCAATTCAAAATGTGAAGTCACTGAATTCTCCTTTTACAGCCCTCAAAATATTTTTGGAAAATGCGTACCATCTGGATGGATAATTTCTTAAATGTAGTATCAATGTCTCATCAGGAAAAATATGGCATGTAATCTAAGAGATTCTTTGTGGCTGAGGGTCCCCACTGTGCAGTGATACCTTCGGGCTGAAAGGGGGTCTGCTTGACCACCAAGTCGGATTGACCAACGCGACTCCAGGTGCTCCTCTCATGCTAGTCCTTATTTCTTCCTGCTTGGGCTTCTCTTGTTTTCTTTACTCTCATGCTGTCTACTTTTCCCTGCCCTGACTTCTTCCCACCCCTGTCTCCAGTGGATTTCTTCACCTTGTCCACAGTCACCCAAAGCCACATGCACACAAATACTTCCAGTTGATTGTGGGATGGATAATTCAGTTCAGTTCAGCCACTCAGTCATGTCCAACTCTTTGTGACCCCATGGACTGCAGCACGCCAGGCCTCCCTGTCCATCACCAACTCCCGGAGCTTACTCAAACTCATGTCCATCGAGTCAGTGATGCCATCCAACCATCTCATCCTCTGTTGTCCCCTTCTTCTCCTGCCTTCAATCTTTTCCAGCATCAGGGTCTTTTCAAATGAGTCACTTCTTCACATCAGGTAGCCAAAGTATTGGAGTTTCAGCTTCAGCATCAGTCCTTCCAATGCATATTCAGAACTGATTTCCTTTAGGATTGACTAGTTGGATCTCCTTGAAGTTCAAGAGACTCTCAAGAGTCTTCTCCAATACCACAGTTCAAAACCATCAATTCTTTGGCACTCAGCTTTCTCTCTGGTCCAACCCTCACATCCATACATGACTACTGGAAAAACCATAGTTTGACTATATGGACCTTTGTTGGCAAAGCAATGTATCTGCTTTTTAATATGCTCTCTAAGTTTGTCATAGCTTTTCTTCCAAGGAGCAAATGTCTTTTAATTTCAAGGCTGCCGTCACCATCTGCAGTGATTTTGGAGTTCAGGAAAATAAAGTCTGCTACTCTTTCCATTGTTTCCCCATCTATTTGTCATGAAGTGATGGGACTGGATGCCATGATGTTCTTTTTTTGAATGTTGAGTTTTAAGCCAGCTTTTTCACTCTCCTCTTTCATTTTCATCAAGAGGCTCTTTAGTTCCTACTTGCTTTCTGCTATAAGACTGGAAAATAATTGTCTGTAAAACTAGAAGAGCTGACTCATTAGCAAAGACCCTGCTGCTGGGAAATATTGAAGGCAAAAGGAGAAAAGGGTGGCAGAGGATGAGATGGCTAGATGGCATCACTGACTTAATGGACATGAATTTGAGCAAACTCCGGGAGATAGTGGAGGACAGAGGAGCCTGGTGTGCTGCAGTCTATGGGGTCACAAGGAGTTGGACACGACTGAGCAATTAAACAGCAGCAGCAGCAGCAGTGAGTGCTTGCCTAAGCACTTGTAAAGGGCATCACGGCAGTGGTAGAGGCAATTGAAATGCCAGCAAAGACTATGAGTTTTAAGCCCAGAAAAAAAAAAAGAAATTTTGTGATTTTTCCAGGAAAAGAAACAAACCAATATTTACTTGTTCAGGGGAAAAGCCAGTATTTCAGAGGTAGCTCTCTCTGGGGCTGCCATCTTCAAGAAGGGGCTGGGAGTCAAGGTTGCTGGCTGAAGACAGGACATTCTGAAAGTATCCAGACTTTCAGGAACATGAGTATATGTGTGGCCTGACTCCAAACACCTTCCAACTGAGTAGGACTTCTCTTTGTCTGAAGACCAATTTGGCTGTCGTGTAATTACTGGCCTTTTTCTATTGATTGTGGAACCACGTCTAGTCTTTCTCATTACAGGTCATGTCACATCCCTGACTTAATTGCAAAAATTTCCAATGTGAAAAAAATAAGCCTTATTATTAAAGATACTATTCAGCCAAATATGCTAAACTCAATATTGTCTATACTGCCCTTACTTTTAAATTCTCTGGAGAATATAAAAATCTTTGAAAGAACATGATTCTGATACCATATACTTAGCTTCTCTGGTCCTTCACTGGCTGGTTCTCATCCAATCGCTCCTTAGGCTCTGTTTTGCTTTGGCATCTCTGTTCTCCCTGCCTCTGCCCTCTGAATGGGGAGGCTCTCCATGTGCGGCCCCTGGCCCTCTGCCTTCCTTGTCCATGGTCTCTGGAATGTTCCTCCACATTCAAGACTTTACCGATCATCCGTGCCCCAAATTCCCAAAGGCACACTGTACGCCAGGCACACTGGCTCACCATGGTTTCAAGGTCACCCCAATTGTCTCAGGCACCTAGCCTCCAACTCTGAACTAATTTTTGACTCTGTCAGCTCTTTCAATACCAGGTCAGGGGGGGGAAAAATCTCGTGTCAATTTCCCCTTCAAAAGGTCTACAAATCCTGCCCCTTTCTCTTTATTCTTCCCTATGTCTGGGCCCCCATAGGAGCCTCTGGGTAACTTTGCTTGCCTTTCAAATGAGTTTTCTGACTTCAGTTTCATCCCACTTGAATAACAGAGTCACAGATGCAGAAAACCAACTTTGACTACCAGGGAGGAAAGTGGGGAGAGGGAGAGGGGAGAGGGGAGGGAGAGTGGGGAGGGGGAGGGGCAGGGTAAACTGGAGATTGGGACTGACATACACACACTACTATACATAGAATAGGTAAATAATAAGAACCCACCCATAGCCCAAGGAACTCTACTTAATACTCTGTAATGATCTATATGGGAATAGAATCTAAAAAAGAGTGGATATATATATATAAAACTGATTCACTTTGCTGTACACTGGGAACTAACATAGAACTTTTAAAAATAATTTTATTTGTTTATTTTTGGCTGCGCTTGGTCTGCATTGCTGCTAGGGCTTTTCTCTGGTTCAGGAAAGCTGGGATTACTCTTCGTTTCAGTGCAAGGGCTTTTCATCGCAGTGCGAGGGCTTGTTGCAGGGCCCGGGCTCTAGCAGCGCGCAGGCTGCAGCAGTTGCCGCTCCGGGGCGCTAGAGCACAGGCTCAGTAGTTGTGGTGCCTGGGCTTAGCTGCTCCTTGGCCTGTGGTGTCTTCCCAGACCAGGGATTGAACTTCTGCACTGGCTGGTGGATTGTTTACCGCTGAGCCACCAGGGAAGCCCTAACACAAGATTGTAAATCAGCTATCCTCCAATAAAAATTTTAAAAAATATACTCCTTTAACTACATTACTTTCCTCCTTAAAAATCACCATTGGTTCCTTTAGGTTTACTAAGTAGGTTCCTTTTCATTAAGTTCCGCTGTTGAGTGCACCTCCGTCTGCCTGCCCTGCCAGGCTGTCTCTCATAGGTGGGAATGGGCTCCAGTGACAGCAGAAGGACACTCATACCTGCCTCAGGGGATGTCCTGAAAATTAAATAAGGTTTACAGCTTCAAGAACAGAACCTGAAAAGATGGTGGATGTTAAAGAAACACGCTCCATTTCCCACCGGATTGCTTCTCCGTGAGATTGTAAAAAGACGAATGATTGGCACTGAAGTGAACCAGGCAGGACACTTGGGAAATGCGTTTGTTGAATGCAGACACGAGGCTGGGGAGGTTTACTGGAGTGAGTATTTTGGAAATGGCTCTGTTTCAGAGATGACGAGTTCCACATGAAGATGGTGGTCACAGGTGGCCAGAGGGCAAGGGGGAAGGTCACTGGTGAAGAAGTTTGTGATCCACGGAGAGAGTCCTTCAGGGGTGAGACTGTTGCTGACTGAACCCAGGAATCAGTATGATCATCGTTAGCTGCAGGGTTACCAGATGTCCTGAGGTTCCTAAAGTGATGTAGTGGGAGGTCTATAACATTGCAATGATCCATGCTAGCCAACAATTCTTACATTCCTTCCATGAAGTCTTTAGACAGAATTTCTTATAGATATAACTTAGATACAATTTCCAGGAAACACAGGTGAGGCAATGATGCAATGGGGGGCTCAGATCTCCCTCTGTAGGTGGTATAGTTGACAGAAGACCTCTGGATTGAGACCTTCCGCACCCGCACTCCCCACCCACCAACAGCTAGGCATGCCCGGGCACTTGGTGCAAGCCATTCCTGTGAGATGCACACTTGTGGCTGGGGATCATCATCAGCTCAGCTGGAACTTTCCTGGAAGTGCACTGTGATGATACTGTCCAATTTCTTCTTTCCCTTCTTCATTCACAAGGTTCAGACCTGCATCTGGGCTGAAGGTTCACCACCTTCCCCTGCTCCCTCCCATCCAGAATTCAAAGGCATTTGTGCTCAGTCACTAGTCATGTCTGACTCTTTGCGACCCCATGGACTGCGGCCCACACGTAGCCCATCTGTCCACAGAATATCCCAGGCAAGAATACTGGAGTGGGTTGCCATTCTTTTTTCCAGGAGATCTTTCCGACCCAGGGATACAACCTGGGTCACCTGCAGGTGGATTCTTCACCATCTGAACCACAAAGGAAGCCTCAAATGTCAATATTTTGCCTATTGAATCCCATTCTGAAGTCTGCTTCCCAGGGGATCAGAACCAACACTGATGGTGCCAGAAGCTGCTCAAGAAAACGGACAGGAAGATTGGGCTTGGAGTCTGCTCAGTACCTCCCAGTGGACAAAGAGAATGTCATCCTGAGTATTATGGGAGGTGAAGGTAGTCCCTGGCAAAAAGAAAGACCCAGTTGCTAAAGATTTTTCTGGTGGTGACCAGGGGAAAGTGCCAGGGAAGAACACCCTTGTAGGCAAAATTATTCAGATATTTGAAAAGTATGGGGGAAACAGTGCCAACAAGGATGGCCAAGATGGCTCAGTTGTTTTGCTGTGGAGACTGAGGGTCATTCACAAGCTAAGGGTGAGAAGCAGGTGGATGATGAAGACACTCTCATTTCCTGCAGCAGAAGACCGGACACAGCGGTGCGGCAGACACAGGACTGATGAAGTCCCAGCTTGAGAGATGATGTTTAGATATCTAATTAGACTTCAAGGTCCAGTGGCCTCTGGACAGGACCAGGGGATGCTGGGCTCAGCTCTTCCAAGTTCACAGGAGCAGATCATTAGTGTCTCTTCAGAGTGCCATGCTCAATGATGTTGTATTTGTAGCTTGAAATCAGATGTAAGTCAGACACTACTGAAGCAACTTAGCACGCACACACGCATCCATGCATGCGTGCATGCTAAGTCCCTACAGTCATGTCCAACTCTTTGCAACCTTGTGGACTGTAACCCACCAGGATCCTCAGTATATGGGGTTCTCCAGGCAAGAATACTGGAGCGGGTTTCCATGCCCTCCTCCAAGAGATCTTCCTCACCCAGGGATCAAACCTGCATCTCTTATGTCTCTTAAATTGGCAAGCATATTTTGACCTCTAGCGCCACCTGGGAAGCCCATTCATCCCATAGAAAGCAGCAAATATGAAGATTGTGGAGGATTTTCTCCTCCTTTTCAGAAAGTTGGTTGCTAAACACTTACCAGCACTCCATTAGTGAGGATCTTGGCTGGCAAAGCCTGGGATTCTGAAACAGGGGAGGAAAACTTCAGGATGTAGGTTCTGAAAGAGTCTGGCTCTGCAGAGGCCAGGAGTCCCCAGAACTGCAGAGGTGGCTGTCCTTCCCCGAGGAGTACAGGATTGCCCTGTGCTCAAAGGGGCCAGGGAGCCCTGTAGGGATTATCCTTAGAGAAGTAACTGAGTAGTTCTTAATTTTAACAAAGGTGAGTAGAGTGACTCAGTTCTAGTAAGAAGCTGGATATCATTTTTTTTCTAATTAATTTTGTCATTAACTTTTTACTTGGGATACAAAAACTTTTTTTCTTAGTCTTTACACGACTCGTAAGAAAACGCCATGGGATTCTACAAGTGTACATAGATTAGTTCTGATTACACACTGAAGATCCTATACTAGATTTAATCATAAAGCTAATTAGAAAGATAATTAATAAATCATTATTGGGCCCATATAAAAGACAACTGAAAATAGCTCTCACTTTTTATCATGACTGAAGTCTAGGGGTTCCCTATCCATTGACCAGTTTTTTCCTGATCTGATTATGTAAACCAAAAATAAATACAAACACTGAGTATTATCATAGTCTTCTAAGAGGACATGTACAACTGTGAGTCAACGGTCTAGTGATCTGGGATCATCTACATTAAATATTAAGCTGGAAGGGCTGTAAGGTTTTTTTAAGCTATAGGCTGAATAACTCTGTTCCATTCATCTTTGTTCTTATATGACACACAAAAGAATCTAAGTTTATTCCAAAGTAACAAACCTAAGTCTTTGCTCATGAAACAAGAGCTAAAGTTCACCAGCCATGACAGGGAGCTTATTTCACTCCTGTTGAGTGACTGGCCTTCTGTGTGCTCACTCGGTCGCATCTGACTCTTTGCCGACGCCATGGACTGTAGCATGCCAGGCTCCTCTGTCCATGGGATTTCCCGGGCAAGAATACAGGAGTGGGTTGCCCTTTGCTTCTCCAGGGCATCTTCTCAACCCAGGGATAAAACCCACACCTCTTGCGTCTCCTGCATTGGCAGGTGGATTCTTTACCACTAGCACACCCGGGAAGCTCTGTGGTTGTCCTTGGGTGGACATAAAGGGAGCACCCTGAGGGGTCTTCAGTGTGACAAAATTTGCTCTAAAATGTTTCCTTTTAAGCCAATCAATCATCTGTTATAGACTGAATGTTTGAGTCCCCCCCAAAATGCTGGGCCCAGCTCTGTGGTTTTCCTCCACCTGTGAACTGCCCTCACCCTTAGCCTGCAATAGGGATGACCAGGCTCAAATAGGTGGGTATCATCTGGGCACAGAATTCGTGAGTGGCTGATGGGAGCGTGGGGTCTAATCACAGAATATCCTAACAGATGCTCTGACATTTCTATCTTGGACATTTAGATTTTGCTTTAGGGTAAATGTGTAATGGGAATGCAGCCAAGAAAACATCTCTTGGCAAGCCTGCTTTGCCAGGGAATTACGTCATGAACTCTTTGGGGGCTAAGAGAACAGAGGAAGAGTCAAGACCTCACAAAGTGATTTTGATGGAGCTGGTTTGGGTCCCCCCAAAGAAATGTACAAACTCTTGTCTAGGAACTGACAGCTTCTGGGGCTTTCTGCCACTTGGGCTGTGCTCAGAGCTGGAAGACAGCTGCTCGTTTAATTTTTGGTTGAGTAGGAACTGTCGTGCTTCTGAAAGGTTAAGAAGCCATTTCATCAAGTCTGTGAGATCACCTAATTCCAAAAGTGCATGGACTTTGCCTGGTAGTAAATCTTAATCAATTCCAGAACAGGTAGAAATGACAAGCCATGGACCTTTTAATAAAATTAAACTCAGCTATCAGATAAACTTTTATTCCCAGGCCATAATCACTAGGTTATAATAGAAATTTAATTAGCCAAGGGTTTTTTTTCTTGAGAACAAGAAGGTGGACAAGATTTTCCTTCTTAGGGATGCTTTAACACATATTTACAAAAGAGGATGGGTGGAAATAAGCCCCACGGTTCTTTTCATGGAGCTATCCTCACATTAAAAGCAGGAATTTGAGCAGCAGACAAGTAGGATTTTTATAGGACCCCAAAGTAGACAGGGCATCCCAGGTAGCTCAGTGGTAAAGAATCCGCTTGCCCATGCAGGAGATGTAGGTTCCATCCCTGAGTCAGGAAGAGCCCCTGGAAGAGGAAATGGCAACTCACTCCAGTATTCTTACCCTGGAGAATCCCATGGACAAAGAAGTCTGGTGTGCTGCAGTCCATGGGGTTGCAAAGAGTTGGACATGACTGAGTACGCACACCCACACACACGAAGTAGACAATGTAAGACAGAAACAGCATAAATAAAGGACATATTATTGTGTTGCCAGAAGGACCATCTGATTCGGAGGGGCCCCAGGAGACCAAAGTGAGGGAGGAGGCAGTCCGTGCATTCCAGGAGCCCAGACCAGGTACTGAATCTCAGATCTCAGCCATATGGCACTATGTTCTGCAGAAGCAGAGCACGCAAGGATAGTCACGCAGAACAACAAAACCTTGCTCTGGCTTGTGCAGCTGCTCCATGATCATTTTGGGTCTTGGTGCTGCCTCAGGCATTTTGGGTTGGTGTGACCCATCTTCTGAATGTTCAACTTTGGAGAGATGCGTTCTGAGCCGAAGTGGGGTTATTTGTCATCTATATGAGGCTTGGTCACCTGAAGTCACTGCAGATGGGCCCCAGGCTGTAAAGTAGGATGCTTCTAGCAACAATTCCAGAGTTCCCCAAAACTGCTTGTAAAATGCTGCCCTCTGGCCCCAGAGATCTCAAAGAAATCCCTCCAGGGAGACGCTTAGTCTGTTCTGTGGTTACTTAACAGGTTAAAAAAAATTCCCTGCTAAAAGTAAGAAAAGGAAAAAAAACCTCTGATTTATTCAAAATTGGAATTCCACAGAGGCTCCTGCAATTATCTGTTAAATACGAAGTTCAGTGGGGAATATGTAAAACATTTCTCACTAAAATCTTTGAAGAGTTACCTTCCCAGGCTGTGTAAATTCACTTCCTGGGGACATTACTATTTCTCTGCTATGCTTTGTGTCACAATAATACCAGAGAACATTACTGAGCACTTACAAAGTACCAACAACAGTATCTTGTTTCATTTTGACCAATGTTGGTATGGAAACTGAAAGTGTTAGTCGCTCAGTCCTGTCCGACTCTTCACAACCCCATGGACTATAGCCTACCAAACTCTTCTGTCCATAGAAGTCTCCAGGCAAGAATACTGGAGTGGGTTGCCGTGCCCTTCTCCAGGGAATCTTCTTGACCCAGGGACCGAACATGAGTCTTCTGCATTGCAGGCAGATTCTTTACTGTCTTCCCACCAGGGAAGCCCCAGAGATTTTCTAAGCATAATCAATTGATAAATGTGACTCAGAAACTCAGATGTGTCAGTTACATGTCCCTTAGTTGCCTGGCTGGCAAGCGGGAAAACTTGCATTAAAAAAAAGTTGATTGCTAGGAGAGTGGTTATATAAATGGTGAGAGGGTAAACTGGATTAATCCAATCCAGCGAGTACTCCTTGAACGTCTAACATGAACCAGGCATCATGCTAGACGTGGGGGGAAAAGTCTAGACTCCGTTCATGAAGTGGGCAGGCATCTTCCAGGTCTTCACTCACCTTTATGTCTCTTTCTTACCCATCTCTTTTCTTTCTCCCCTACTGCAGGCTCTTTCTGACTTACTACACTTTAAATTTCCTCTGAGTATGCTGTGACTAAAAGACAACAGAAATAATAATAACAACAACAAAAGAAATAATCACTAAGTTTTTTCTTTTTGGCCACACCACGTGGCACATGGAATCTTAGTTTTCCTGCACTGGAAGCACAGAGTCTTAACCACTGTACCGCCAGGGAAGTCCCACTAATAGTGAATGCATACT
The DNA here is from genome assembly GCA_006410635.1 of Cephalophus harveyi. Lineage (NCBI taxonomy): Eukaryota > Metazoa > Chordata > Mammalia > Artiodactyla > Bovidae > Cephalophus > Cephalophus harveyi. The sequence goes on along the minus strand of SJYT01073500.1, from coordinate 88,405 downwards.
TTGTTTCAGCCACTGTTCTAAACACATGAACCCATTCACTCCCCCAACAGACCATCAAGATCAGGGCTACACAGCATTAAGTCACCTGTTCAAGTTCACAGAGATGGAAGTATCAGAGTCAGGCTTTGAACTTGATCTTGGTTTTTCTAGCTAACAGTCTATGAGCCAGGCCCCAGCTCTCAGTCTGCTGTGAGCACGTACTAGGATGTTTTGCAGGAGGAATGCAGAGTGAAGGTTAATTCATGAAGAATTACATAATTAACTGCAGAGAATTAATAACATGAAGACATTCAGCTGAAACCAGAGGAAAAAATGTCAGAATTACAGAGCAATGAAAAATTAGGTTAGTGTGAATTATCTGATGAATGGAAAAGTCAGCGGAGGGATGACTTGCGTGTTTTCAAGTACACAAAGTTCTGTGTGAAAGGGTTATGTCCAGTGACGAACCACTTCTATGGAAGGCACATTGGAAGAACAAACATTTGTAAATAGAAGAGTTAGGTAAGATGCAGGGTAATACTTCTGAGAGTTAAGAGAGAAGCATTAGAAAATCTGCAAAAGGGACACAGGGGAATTCATGAGATTTAGAGAACAGGCCACAGATTGCAGATGGTTAAAGTGTCATTCTGTTAGAGATTTGGACAAACGTGTGCTTTTCAGGGTGTCCTCTAGCAGTAAATGCATTCCCTCGGTCTTGACTGACTATCTTACCACCAACCCGTTACTGTGCCTGGTTACAGTGGTGAAGGGGAAACCAATGTGGGTTCAGCCTCCAAAGAATTTACAGTCTAATGGAGCAGACAGATGAAAAATCAAGTGACTGCCTAATAAACGGGAAACCGCTTGACTAGCTATTATGATAGCATCCTCCTTCTTCCCCCACTCCCACATCCCGCTTCCCTGGCTCAGCTGCAATGCTGGGAGCACAGCCCAGCTCAGGGCCTCAGAGGAGGCCAATTGTTGGGACAGAAAGCCCAGAAGCTTCCAAGGCTGCTGCTTTTGTAAAGTAAAAACAGGCACCCTCCAGGAATGAAGGTTCCCTTGCTGTTCAGTCGCTAAGTCCTGTCTGACTCTTTGTGACCCCATGGACTGCAGCAAGCCAGGCTTCCCTGTCCTTCACTAACCTCTGGAGTTTGCTCAAATTCATGCCCATTGAGTCGGTGACGCCATACCATCTTATCTTCTGTCGCCCCCTTCTCCTCCTGCCCTCAATCTTTCCCAGCATCAGGGTCTTTTCCAGTGAGTTGGCTCTTTGCATCGGGGTGGCCAAAGTATTGGAGTTTCAGCACCCTTCCTTCTAATGAAAATTCAGGGTTGATTTCCTTTAGGATTGACTGGTTTGATCTCCTTGCTGTCCAAGGGACTTCTTCCTGGACAAGAAGTCCAGGGGTGTTCCATTTTGAGGTCAGTTGTGGAGTCCCGAGCCTGGGGGTAAGGAGGGATTGGATGCATTGTATTCAGTTTAGTTCAGACGCTCAGTCATGTCCGACTCTTTGCGACCCCATGAATCGCAGCACGCCAGGCCTCCCTGTTCATCACCATCTCCCGGAGTTCACTCAGACTCACATCCATCGAGTCCGTGATGCCATCCAGCCATCTCATCCTCGGTCTCTAACTGTTGCTTCCTGACCTGCATACAGATTTCTCAAGAGGCAGGTTAGGTGGTCTGGTATTCCCATCTCTTTCAGAATTTTCCACAGTTTATTGTGATCCACACAGTCAAAGGCTTTGGCATAGTCAATAAAGCAGAAGTAGATATTTTTCTGGAACTCTCTTGCTTTTTCCATGATCCAGCGGATGTTGGCAATTTGATCTGCATACAATTTATTTAGTTTTCTCTTAAAACTTCACTTTTGTTCATACTGAAAACTTCAGAGTTAGAAAGACATTTAAAACTTCTAGTTATAATTTTCTAATTTTGTAGGATAAATTGAGAGTCAGAGAAGTTAAATGACTGGCACCAGGCTATTCAGAAATCAAATCTTTTGTTTCCCCGGGGCTGCACCCTACTCCAGTACTCTTGCCTGGAGGATCCGATGGACAGAGGAGCCTGGTAGGCTGCAGTCCATGGGGTTTCGAAGAGTCGGACATGACTGAGCGACTTCACTTTCACTTTTCACTTTCATGCATTGGAGAAGGAAATGGCAACCCACTCCAGTGTTCTTGCCTGGAAAATCCCAGGGACGGTGGAGCCTGGTGGGTTGCCGTCTATGGGGTCGCACAGAGTCGGACACGACTGAGGCGACTTAGCAGCAGCAGCAAACCTCTTTTTACTATACTGTGCTGCCTCTTATACCAAGTCTAGAATGTTATTTATAAGGAAATGTCATTTAAGGTATGTTTAAACAGAGCTGCCAAAACAGTAGCTGTAGGGTGCTTAAAATAAGGACAGAATTCCATTTATTAGCGTGCTTCACCATATATTCCACTGACACAAAATTCCTCAGAAGTGTGGCTCACAGCCATTCTCAGACATACTCTAGGTCTACATAAAATAAAGGATAAGCATTTAATGGTAGTTTTAAAAACACAGCCGATGGTAAAGCAAAATTGAGTCATTTTTCCCATACAGAAAAGTAAATGAGATTGAGCTATTTGATGTTTTCATCCACTTTCAAAAATAATCTGTGATGCAACTCTGAGGCTGGGGAGGGGACCCCATATTACAGTATGATTATTTCTGGAAGAATTATTAGCACATCAGATAATGTAACACGGGAAGCATAAGTCCACTTGTTAAAAAAGAAGAAGAAAGATTATATTTAAATGTAGACAAAGGGGAGATGCTATAAGGAGAGGAGCCAGGGAGGATGATGGGCAGTAAGGTTTCTGAGATGGTTATCACATCTCCGAAAGATGGGTAATTTGGAGTAAGTGAGCATAAGACATGGGTAGCAGGAAAGAAAAGGGTTCAAGCGTTTCAAAGGGTGGAAAGGATGTGTTCTGCTGAGGAAACAACAGTTTGAACACAAGATGCATCTTTTCTAAAACAACAAAGCCCTTTTCCTCCAGCCCAGCAGATGAAGGAGAATCTTCCTGAAGAAGGAACCTGGAGGCAAGGACGACAGATGACGTAAAGATGCGCACAGCAGAGACACGCAGCTCCGCAGCGGAGGAGGGGTCTGAAGGCAAAGCTGATGCTCGCCAGTGAGACCCCCCGGACCCTCCCAGGAAGACCAGGGGCCAGCAGGGCAGCACGGCACACAGTAGTGTCTATCTTCCAGTCTGACGACAGATGACGTAAAGATGCGCACAGCAGAGACACGCAGCTCCGCAGCGGAGGAGGGGTCTGAAGGCAAAGCTGATGCTCGCCAGTGAGACCCCCCGGACCCTCCCAGGAAGACCAGGGGCCAGCAGGGCAGCACGGCACACAGCAGTGTCTATCTTCCAGTCTGGTTCCATCACCTTCCAGCTGTGGGACCTCAGCAGATCACTTCATCTGCAGCTTTATGTGAAGGATTTAGCAGAATAACCTACCTAAAGTGCTTAGCTGAACGAAGTACGTTCTCAATAAATGTCCCCTCTTACTGGTTTCTAGCACAGAATAGGTATTTTATGGATGTTAATGTTCTTCCTAACCTTCTTAGGGGGAGTTTTCTCATCAGTTCAGTTCAGTTCAGTTCAGTTGCTCAGTCGTGTCCAACTCTTTGCGACCCCATGAATTGCAGCACGCCAGGCCTCCCTGTTCATCACCATCTCTCGGAGTTCACTCAGACTCATGTCCATCGAGTCAGTGATGCCATCCAGCCATCTCATCCTCGGTCGTCCCCTTCTCCTCCTGCCCCCAATCCCTCCAAGCATCAGAGTCTTTTCCAATGAGTCAACTCTTCGCATGAGGTGGCCAAAGTACTGGAGTTTTCTCATCACTATCTAGGCTGAGGAGCTCAGAAAGCCTAGAGCTGGGCTCTTAGGAAAGAGTTTATGGATCTCCTGCAGTGCGATTGATGGCCTCTGCATCTGTGTGCATGCTTAGTCGTGTCTGACTCTTTGTGACCCCGTGGAATGTAGCCCACTAGGCTCCTCTGTCTGAGGGATTTTCAAGGCAAGAATACTGGAGTGGGTTGCCATGCCCTTCTCCAGGGGATCTTCCTGACCCAGGGATCAAACCCGGGTCTCCTGCATTGCAGGTGGATTCTTTACCACTTGAGCCACCAGGGAAGTCCCTCGATACTTTTGATACTCTTTTAAAAAACATGCTTGCCTTCTAAAACATGCAAATAATTGAGACTAATTTATAACAGCTCACATTCAAATTCCACTTGATAGCTGGTTAAAGGAAACAAACCAAACTTTCAGTAATAGAGAACTACAATTAAAAAATCATCATACTGGTCAATCCATATCTCCAGTATTATTTAGTAAATTTTAGCAACATTAAGATACCATTATATACCGATTTACTAAATACATAGAAATCATGAAACGCCAATTTTGGGATTTGTTGGATCTGAGACTGACATAAATTATTTTAAATAAAAATTTAAACGTTTCTGGTCACATTTTCAATTCTTTTAGTTTCTCTGGGGGGAGAAAAAGACATGGTGACCTGTGAAAGTACTGGATATAATTTGGCACAATAATCCTACTCTATGGAACATTCTACAAGGAAATACACAGATTAAAAAGTTATTTACTTAGAAATATTTATAGTAGTGCTATAAATATGATTACAAAATGAAAACACAACTAGGAAAACCCAAATGGCTAAGAATAAGAGAGAGCTTAGCAAAGCCTGTCCCATGACAACAGAAGATCACTGCAGGACTATAAGAAGGTCAACTGTGTGACTGATGCATGAAAATGTGAAATAAAATTAATTTTCTAAAGCAGAGTGATAAAAATGTCAACTGTGAAAACTCTGTTGACATATGGAAATAAAAATTAAAATTAACTTGAAAGAGCAGAGCACACCCTTTCCTGATTTCCTCCACGAGAAAACAACACCCAGCAAAGATAGTAAGAGAATTTGGAGGGAAATAAATGAATTGAGTTGGGTTCATTGGATTCTTGTTCTTTCCTTGAAAGGTGCTTAAGTTGACCTGTATTCATTAATAAAACAAGACCACAGGAATTTTATGGGCAGCACGTGAGCTCTATGAATAAACAGACAAGTTCAGGCCTAGGCAGTGTAATTAGGAAACACTTGCCTTTTCTCCTCTGACACGGCCCATCCTCAAGGCAGGTGACCACGTGGTTTACCGGGGAACAACATTTCTTCCTAATCGATACACCCAGTCTGGATCATGTTATTGTTTTAGAATGGTAATAGTTGCTGATTAGTTTCTTATGTTATAAAGAAGATAGCTGATGCACAATAGAATATTAAATCAATTTATATAATAGCAGTTATAAGAGTTTATAACAATCATGTCATCATGAATTACAAACCCATGTTTCAGTTATGACTCTGTAGATCATTCTGTGCTATGGCTAAGATCAATCTTCTGAGTCAAGATACATACAGGTCAAAGGAATGCATAACCCCCAAACATTCTAGCTCAGTTCCTCCCCTGGAAATATTTTGTTACAAATGAATGCATGGATGAAATTACAGAGGAGGTAAAATTCTAACAGAAAGATAACATAAGAAAAATAAAATTAGCTCTCTGGGATGCAGATGACACAAACAATTCTTTTTCAGAAGAACAAAATTGTCTTTGAAGTCACCTGTTTTATCTTAAAAACCCAGGCACATTTTGTCTCTGCTCCATAATATAATCCCTGTTTATTTTAATGTAAAAATAATGTTTTTTAATCATAAGTGAAATAATTTAATTCTCCCTCCTGTCAAAGCTAGAGACAAATTGATGTTCCAGGAAGATGCCCATGGTTTTGTGTACTTTCAGTGCCTGCTTGCCCGCTTGGGGGAGGACTAACCCCTACTTGTAAAATGGGGTTCAAGAATACACCCTAAGTGAGCGGAATTGAATAAAAACATTAAAGTCACGAAAGCCTGTTTGCTTTGCTTATAAGATTGTTTTTTGCATTTAAATTTGTCTTATTTCAAACAGAAAGTGAAATCAGTAAATCCTTCCTAAGGTAAAGGATGTATAGGCTTATTATCAGAAAGGAGTTTGTACATAGTTTAACAAATTATTTCTCAAATACTTTTTACACTTGGTGAAATATAATAAATAATATTAACTTTTGCTTTGTCATATCTTTACTGCGGATTTATGGGGAAAAATGCCGCTAGATGCTTTCTTACTCGATATCTTGTTATTTAAGATACGATGTTCTCGAGGCTGGATTGCCAGAAACCAGTGAAACCTAATTCACAACATTGTAAAAAGAAAGGAAAACCATAGAAATAATACTTATTTTTCCATTTGTAAAATAAGAAAAATGATACTAATTACTCAAGGTGGTGAGAGATGATATTAAGACCGAGTGAAAAAGCACTAAAGGGGAATTGACAGTGTGACAAAAACCCAATATTGTACAACTATAATTTGCATAATTTGCTACTTAAAAATCTTCCTTCAGAGGTTAAAATGAAACATTAACAATGATAAAGAAGAAACACCTGGATAAATGGTTACCAGAGCCTCTAACAAAGAATATTATTGCATACAAATTTTGAAAATACTATTAAAATATAGGACAAGTACAGTAAAATATAAACGGGTTGTAAGACATTATCTACTTGCCGAGTAGACAATGAAACAATTAAATGAACACAAATCAATGCATGGTACTCTGGCTTAGTAGTACTTATACACATGAAAAATTAAATTTGATTATTAAAACTGTGACAAAGTAGAACATGGGTTTGAGCCAGCTCCGGGAGTTGGTGATGGACAGGGAGGCCTGACATGCTGTGGTTTACGGGGTCGCAGAGTCGGACACGACTGAGCGACTGAACTGAACTGAGAAGTCCCACCTTTGGATTCATGTTTGCTGTTCATTTATCTTGGTGGTGGTTCATTTCCAGGCTTAATTTAGAGCATGGGGAAGAAAGATGAGAGCTGAGGACTGGCCTATGGATTGGAGCTCTTTAATAGAAACCAGCATGAGCCTCAAGATTGATGTGCTGTGCTCGAACCCAAGGTACGATAATGGAAGATTCAGAAGGGCAATCAGATTTTGTAAGATGGAGTTTATCAAGTTGCATGTCTAGAGCTCTGTTCAATAGCCTCTCTGGGTCATTTTAAATGTCAGAGTCTGAAGAGTTGGCACCAAACAGAGATAAGGACTAAGGGCAAACAATATAAGGGGTGGGGGAAGTTAATTTAACTTGGGAAATGAGACAGTGATTGAAGTAGGACAGGGACTTCCCTGGTGGTCCAGTAGGTAAGACTCTGCACTTCCAGTGTGGGGCCTGGGTTTGATCCTTGGTCAGGGAGTTAGATCCCACATGCTGCAACTATGATTCCACATTGCCACTACTTAAAAAGATCACACATGCTGCAACAAAGACGCAGCACAGCCAAATAAATAAATAAATGAACAAAATAAAATACTAAGAACAAAATGAAGAGCAGAACTACAATCCCAGGCAGATAGGCTGCTTACTCGCATACCTTTCACTCTAACAATGATAAGTGAAGGCAGAGAAAGAAGAATTGGAAGATACGGAAATGAAAACACACATAGGAAATATTCAGTAGCTTCCTGGGGTTGAATTGTAGACACAGTAACTCTTGTCATATCAGCCTGGTCACCCTGCAGGGTGTACTGAACAGTTGGTAATGGTCTGTTCCGGCGGTTCTTCCAATGTGCCCACCCTTCTTTAGAGTCGCTCCACATGTGTAAACAGAGATGAAGTCTTGGGATGCTCAACACAGGAAGGTCTAACTTTCATCCTGTCGAGGCTGTGCTGAATGACTCTCCTCTGTAGTATGTTTCTGATGAGCATTCATTCAGCTTCCCTTTGCATAGGATGAAGTGACTTCAACTCCAGAAACTTCTATTGAGCACTTACCCTGTGCAAAGCACTGTGTGCGGTGCTGAGAAGGAAGTCAAGTCCAGTGAGAAACTGGAACTTGGAAAAATAACTGAGTTCATTTGTGAAGGACCCATCCTGAGTCAAACAAAGCCACTGAAACAGATTAAAATAAGGCAGCTATTTCCATATTCTAGAAACACACGCGCATACACTGCAATGCCAGAGCGGAACTCAGGAATTCCGGGTCTGGAAATATGAAAGATGAATGACTGTCACATTTTGTAGAGAAAGAAATCTTTCCTGGATGATGGAGGTCTGCAGCCAGTTGCTGCTGTTCAGTCACTAAGTCATGTCCAACTCTGCGACCCCATGGATGGCAGCACGCCAGGCCTCCCTGTCCTTCTCCATCTCCTGGAGTTTGCTCAAACTTACATTCACTGAGTCAGTGATGCCATCCAACCATCTCATTCTCTGTTGCCCGCTTCTCCTCCTGCCCTCAGTCTTTCCCAGCATCAAGGTCTTTTCCAGTGAGTTGGCTCTTTGCATCAGGTGGCCAAAGTATTGGAGCTTCAGCTTCAGCCAGAGTCAATATCTAAAACTAGGGCTAGACACTCTCTCAGCACCAAATGAGCTGGAAAACAGTTACTTTTGCTGCATTCTTGCAGCGCAGCCAGAAAGAGGAAGGTGTGGGAGCAGGGCCGAGGCCCTCATGGCTGTGGTGACTGTGCCTGCATTTTCCTCGCATTGTTGTAGGCTGTCAGCCCAAGGCTGCTGAGAAGACACCTGATTCTGGACAAGATGGTGAGGCCCAGGCAAAGCAAAGGACGGAGAGCAGTGCAGAGAGGGAGAGGAGGCAGCACACCTCACCCTAAATTACGTGAAGATGATGAACAGCGACGAGATGGCAGCCGCACTGGGAGGTGAATGTTGCAGCGCAGTGTGTGCTCAGGTGCTTCAGTCGAGTCTGACTCTTTTGTGACCCGAGACTAGCCCACCAGGCTTCTTAGTCCATGGGATTCTCCAGACAAGAATCTGGAGTGGGTTGTCATTTCTTCCTTCAGGGGATCTTTCTGACCCAGGTGCTGAACCCTTGTCTCCTGAGTCTCTTCCATTGTAGATGGATTCTTTACCCACCGAGCCGCTGGGGAAGCCCACAGGTAGGAGAACATCAAAATAAACTTTAACTAAGTATGCTTAAGACCCTCCCAGAAATAAAGGAATCAGTTCAGTTCAGTTCAGTTGCTCAGTCGTGTCCGACTCTTTGCGACCCCATGAATCGCAGCACGCCAGGCCTCCCTGTCCATTACCAACTCCCGGAGTTCACTCAGACTCACCTCCATCGAGTCAGTGACACCATCCAGCCATCTTATCCTCTGTCGTCCCCCCTTCTCCTCCTGCCCCCAATCCCTCCCAGCATCAGAGTCTTTTCCAATGAGTCAACTCTTTGCATGAGGTGGCCAAAGTACTGGAGCTTCAGCTTTAGCGTCATTCCTTCCAAAGAAATCCCAGGGCTGATCTCCTTCAGAATGGACTCCTTGCAGTCCAAGGGACTCTCAAGAGTCTTCTCCAACACCACAGTTCAAAAGTATCAGTTCTTCATCGCTCAGCCTTCTTCACAGTCCAACTCTCACATCCATACATGACCATAGGGAAAACCATAGCCTTGACTAGACGGACCTTAGTCGGCAAAGTAATGTCTCTGCTTTTGAATGTGCTATCTAGGTTGGTCATAACTTTTCTTCCAAGAATTAAGTGTCTTTTAATTTCATAAATAAAGGAATAAAGTCCATGAAATAAGTCATTATGAATAAGAAAAAAAGTGACTATCTCATCCTTGCATGAAATGTTCCCTTGATATCTCCAGTTTTCTTGAGGAGATCTCTAGTCTTGCCCTTTCTATTGCTTTCCTCTATTTCTTAGAATTGTTCGTGTAAGCAGGCCCTCTTATCTCTCTTTCCTATTTTTCTGGAGCTGCATTCAGTTGTCTGTATCTTTCTGTTTCTCCCTTGCCTTTTGCCTCTCTTCTTTCCTAAGCTATTTGTAAGAAGTTGACTGATCATCAGAGAATATCCAAACTTGTTCATGTAAACGAAAATAAGCAAAAACAAGGTCCTGTTGTATAGCATGGGGAACTATATTCAAAATCTTGTGATAAACCATAATGGAAAAGAATATGAAAAAGAATGTTTATTTGTGTATGACTGAATCACTGTGCTGTACAGCAGAAATTAACACATTTTAAATCAACTGTACTTGAATAAAAATTAACAAAAATAAATAAAGACATAAATAAACTTCAAGTTAGCTAAAAAAAAAAAAAAAATGCCTAGTAACCATCAGTGTTCTAAACCCCATCACTCATGACGGACTATTTCTAGTGTTAGACTAAGCCACAATGTAACTATTTCATTTCAATCTGCAGCTGTTCAAATTAGAGGGATTTACTACACCTGCTTTTGAAAAGTTCTGTAATAAGTGTACCAATGCATTCCTGCTTATATTTCCATATAGTTTGAAGAATGGTATCATTTAAAACAGATGTCAGCTTCTTTGATGACAATCATATGTTGCTCTCAGCACTATGCACCTGTAGGTTTATACTTAAGTAACCCAAGATGAGGTTTTACGCCTGTATCACCTGTTTTATTGGTGCATCGTTTCTCTTATTTAAATCTAGCCCCTGAAAGCAGTGTTTTTGTTTTGTAAATATGTATATGTACGTTAAGTCACTTCAGTTGTGTTCGACTCTTTTTGACCTATGGAGTGTAGCCCATCAGGCTTCTGTGTCCATGGGATTCTCCAGGCAAGAATACTGGAGCAGATTGCCCTGTCCTTCTCCAGGGGATCTTCCTGACCCAGGGATCAAACTGCATCTCATGTCTCCTGCATTGGCAGGTGGGTTCTTACTACTAGCACCAATTGGGAAACCTCTTTTGTAAATATAAGCCAAATATGTTCAATAAACATGTTGTAAAGATAATTGTTTCCCCCCAAAAGTGAAGAAAAGGTGATGCAAATTCACTATTTGGATTTCAATCTAGGTTTCTTTGACTTTCTATAATATTAATATTGGCTTTTCTAAGAGGAAGGTGGAAGTAGATGGAGTCTTAATTCTTTCTGTGCTGGGATCATTTTGATGTTTACATCATTAAGACTTGGAGTCTTGAATGATAAACAAACACCACTGGGATGGCCTGGGTTACACTGCAGTCATGGAAGCTCTTGTCCTTCACCAGAAATCCTATCAGTGCCCAGGTGAGCAGCTGCTTGGGGGATTCTCATCCCCCCACTGAGCCCATGCTAATTTCATGTAATCAGGTGAACAAGCATGCAAAGTTTGCACCCTGAAGTGTGCCTGCTGTCACAGAAATACGTCCCAACTCCATAAGATCTTTAGCATAAGCATGTTAAAATGGTATGACAATAAGTACTCCATTAGATCAGCTTTAAATATTCTCTCTATACCAAAGCCTCTGTTTTCCTTTTTCTCTGGCTTAAATCTCTTTTTCTTAAATGATCAGACCACAGGACACAGTTTGCATGTGTGCGTTTCTATGATCATAGCTCCTAATATAAACATAAACTGCATTAGTAAAGGGTTTTATATGTTCTTCTTCAAGAACAACACTAAATGATGTTTCTACCAAAGGACCAGTCTCATCTGAAAAACAAAACAGTTTCAGTTCTTGGTTTATGGTAGTCAATAAGAAATTCAAAAGATCATTTTGGAAATTATTGCTACTAGTGTTAAATTACTGAATTTCTTGCAGGAAGCAACTACTATTTGTTTTATGCCTTCCAGCTGATATTTGTATACTAAAATTCATATACAGGAAGTCTTCATGAAAGAAAATTCCATTGAAAAGTCACAAAATACAATCGTCAATTACCAGCTACTTTGATTTTTTTCCTTTAATCTTTAAAACTTTTTTCTGCAATAGTTTGATTTTTTAAATTTAGTTTTAATTAGAGGATAATTGCTTTACAATGTTGTGTTGGTTTCTGATTGTGACAGCTTTAATTTTTTTTTAATTGAAGTGTAGTTGATTTACAATGTTGTGTTAATTTCTGCTGTGCAGCAAGGTGACTCAGTTATACACATATATACATTCTTCTTCATATTCTTTCCCACTATGGTTTATCTCAGGGTGTTGAATATAGTTCCCTGTGCTATACAGTACGACCTTATTATTTTTAATACCTTTCAGATTGAATCATGGTTTCCCTACTTACTCCTCTGTCTCTTATACACATCTTCCCCATTCTATCCCACCCTTCTAGGTTGTCACAGAGCATCCGGTTGAGCTCCCTATGTTATACAGCAGCTTCCCACTAGCTATCTGTCCTACATATGGTAATGTATGTTTCAATACTATTCTCTCAGTTCATCCTACCCTCTCCTTCCCCAGCTATGTTCATAAGTTTGCTCTCTCTGTCTGCATCTCGACTCCTGTCCTGCAGACATGTTCATCACTATCATTTCTCTAGATTTCATAAATGTGCATCAATATAGTGTATTTGTTTTTCTCTAACTTCCCGCTGCATAAAAGGCTCTAGGTTCATCTAACTCACCAGAAGGGATGCAAATTCGGTCCTTTTTATGGCCAAGTAGTATTTCATTTAAAATTTATTTTTAATTGAAGGATAATTGCTTTACAATATTTTATTAGTTCCTGCAGTACAATAAGGTGAATCAGCTATAGGTATACATATACCCCCTCAGCAACTTTTAACTATAAATGTCAGTCGTGTCTGCCTCTCTGCCACCCCCCAGACTGTAGTCCGCTAGGCTCTTCTGTTCATGGGATTCTCCAGGCAAGAATACTGGAGTGGGTGGCCATTTCCTACTCCAGGGCAATCTACCTGACCCAGGGATCTAACTCGGGTCTCCTGCATTGGTAGGCAGATTCTTTACTGTCTGAGCCACCAAGGAAGCCCTATTTTTAATGAGTAAGCCAGCTTAAACTATTTAATGCTCCTCCCCAAATGGGGACAAGGCTTTGTGACCAGCCAGTCGTTAAGATCCCTAAGGGCAGGGCCTCAGCAGCATCTCCTGCTTCTGCTCCATCTCAAGCATCTACAACAGGGTCCCTTGACATCTGGGGCCAGGGGGAAGAGTCTCCTTTTATTTTGAAGGAGAATCCTCTTTTCTGCGGATGCAAGAGTAGCAAAAGTCAAGGGCGAGAATGGGGGCAGCCGAGATGGGGTCGCCACATCGGAGGAGTGGCCGGACAGGGAGGACTCCGGAGGCAGCAAGTGAACCCGGAGAGCCAGCAGAAGCAGGGTGCGCGCGCCGGCCGGGCGCGGGAGGCTGGGGGCAGGCAGACAGAAGTGAGGTTTGGGACCTTCCTTCCCGAGCATCGACGCGGAGCAAGCCGCACCCACCCTCCCAGCAGGTGGGAGCCGGACCCACGCCCGCCGCGCTCCCCTGGGCGAAGCCGCGGCGGCAGGTGCGGCGGGAGCGTGTGCACCCCGAGTCCGCCCGGCCCGGCGATCGGGGTCGTACCTGCCTCCCTGCGCGGGACTCCGCCCAGTGCGCGGCGGGATGGGCTCACCTGGACGGGGTTATCTGCTCGGTCGGTGCGGGCCTGTCCCCCGTGGGGGCGCCCTGGCAGGCGCTGTCCCCGGCTTTTGCATCCCCTTATCGAAGATGAAAGTCCGCAGAGTGTGCTTTATTCCGTATATGCTTGCAGCCACTTAGAGGCGCGGTCTTGATCCGCCCATGGCCAGGTGTGGAAACTTACTAAAAGGGCGGTGTGGTGGTTGTTGAGGCTGCAGCGTGTGGAACCCCCGAGAAGACAGCCCGGTGGGGACCCAGTGGGGACCCCTTCGCTGGGCCACGTCCCTGCCCACGGCTCATTCTCCCTGCAGGTTATTCGGTGTCCAGCAGGGGCACCAGGTTCGGGGTCCCAGGGTTGGAGCTTGTCTAGAGAATGCTTCTGCTGGGCTCAGGTTACGGTCCTTGCCCTCCAGAAGCCTGGGAGGGTCTCCTGATGGTTTCAGAAAAGATTGAAGTGGCAAACGGTGGTGGAGTTTATTCTTGATGCTTGGTAATAGAAAGATATTGAATGTATTTAGCTGTTCACAAGATGCTAAGTAACCTCAGTTACTGCTTCTTGCACTTTAGAATCTGGAGAAAGTGGTCAGAGTAGAGATTTTTGGAGTGCACAAATGGATTCAATTCTGCCGCACTCACTTGTGTTACTGCTGAGCAGGAAGAAAGATGAGCTTAGAACTGCTAGTTACTATGTTCTCAGATTGCCAGACACATCCATGGATTTATATTGCAGGTGACCTTGACTGTGGAATTGTTTCCATAGCACTGCTGGACAGTATTGGGGTCAAGAGAAGAATTAAACTTACTCTGCCACTGCAGCGAGCTCTGGGTCTGTGCAGATGGACAGAAGAAAGGAGGGAGAAAGGGGTGCCTGCCCATAAAAAGATGATAATGGTTTAGAGCCAAAAGAAATCATCTGCAGGGCCCAGTTTGGGAGGTGTGGACATCATGCCCTCCCCGGCAGCCCCCACTTTCCCAAACTAGAAAGTGTGCATTCGCCTTTCATGATTCAGCATAATTTCTCCTCTGTGAGGGCTTCCCTCATTCTCACAGCCAGAGTTCCTCCCTTTGACCTGCACTTTCCTGATTCACCTATCAGTGCACATATAGAAAGAGGTTCTCTTTTAATAACCCTGACTTTAGGTTTTGCCATTAATTTAAAAACTGAGGTGTAGTCGACATGGAACATTATTTTATGTTCCAGGTGTGCAGCCCAGTGATTTGATATATGTGTGTTATGGACTGATCATCATATAAAGTTTAATTAACATCCGTCATCTCAAATAGTTACAACTTTTTTTTCTTATGAGTAGGAATTTTTAAGAGCGACTTTCCCAGCAACTTTCAAATATGGAGTGCAGTATTATTAACTAAACTGCATTGCACATTTGAAGTTGCTGGGTGGCTCAGAGGTAAAGAATCCAACTGCCAGTGCAGGAGATGCAAGAGACGGGGGTTTAATCCCTGGGTCGGAAAGATCCCCTGGAGAAGGGAATGGCAACGCACTCCAATATTCTTGCCTGGGAAAATTCCATGAACAGAGGAGCCTGGCGGGCTGCAGTCCATGGGGTTGCAAAGAGTCAGACACGACTGAGTGACTGAGCATAAGTGCACACACACACCTGTTATTAACTATGGTCATCAAAAAATGTTGTATATATTCTTTTAAGACTTAGTTCCTGTCTTTAAGGAATGCATGTATGTCCTTCAAGGGTAGGAACACGTCCTCAGATCTCTTTATTCAGGCTGTTTTTGCTCTGTGGTGGTAGCTTTTTAACGTCAATGATGCTAACCCTCTGGCAACTGGTATGGTACCTGGCGGGTGCTTCAGTGTACTCTCACCAGGTGTGTGGAGAGTGGAGTCCAGGTGGGAGCAGAGGCTGGGCAGGGAGGTGACATTCAGGAAGCCCCTCAGATGATGGCGCAGGAGTTGCTGCTGGAAGCCCTGGTGTTGTCATGGTGAAGGGCAGGGAGAGCGAAAGCCACCACAGGGAGGGGAGGGCTCTGTGCAGGCAGCCCAAGCCCCCTCTTCCTTCCTGTGTGACAGGGTCCCTTCTTCAGAGCTGAAGGAGATTTGAAAACCACCATTAGACGCGTGATGATTGCTTTGACTAATTATTTTAATGAGGAACACCGCTGCTGGGAACTGGGGACTTGGCGGGAGAGCCAGGTTGGCGAGTTGGGAGCAGGGTGGCAGCCAGGATCAGTGTTTAGAAAGCTTCATTCACAGAGATGCTGAGATGGTGACTTTGGACAGAGGAGCTGTGATGTTGGGTCAGGAGAAAGCCGGCCGGGAAGTGTTCAGCTGTCACGGAGGAGGGGGTGACAGGAAAAAGCGGGGGAGGGAATGGTGAATTACACAGAGAGGAGGGAGCCGTTACCTCCCTGGTGGCTGAGGTTCCACCCAGTGAAGGAGACTCCAAGAGAAACCAGGAGGGTCAGATGCGGGGAAAGCAGGCGGCCAGTGACAGGGAGCCCGTGCAGAGCCAGAGTGGGAGCTCCTTGTTAGGTCAGTACAGAGGAATCATGCCAACTGCGAAGATGGATTTCAGCTTGGCTAGGAGGAGGTGGGGGTGGTGTTGGCTGCAAGGCTCAGTGTGAGCCTTTGGTCGTGTTTTGCTTTTCTGTTAGGTGTAGACATGCTCCCCTTTCATTTGAATAGTGTTTTGTAGTTTACAGGCCGTTTCCTCCTTGTAGCATCAGTGAACATTTTTGTTGTTGTTTAGTTGCTAAGTCCGGTGTCCAGCTCTTTTGCAGCTCCATGGACTGTCACCTGCCCGGCTCCTCTGTCCATGCGGTTTCCCAGGCAAGAGTACTGGAGTGGGTTTTCATTTCCTTCTCCAGAGGATCTTCCTAACCCAGGGATCGAACCTGTGTCTCCTAAATTGGCAGGCAGATTCTTTAGCACCGAGCCACCAGGAAAGCCCATGGTGAACATTTTGAGGGTAGTTTATATTGTAGGAACAGGTGTCCAAGTGAAGAAAATGCTTTAGGTCCATTAAAAAAAAAAAAAAAAACAGTTCATGTAATTCCAAAGGACCCATGTAATGAGTATTAGTATTATTATTAATACACATATAGTTATTATATTGTAGTTAATAAAACAAAAACAATGAATTAGGATATACTAGGAAGAAATAACGGAGAAAGCAATGGCAACCCACTCCAGTACTCTTGCCTGGACAATCCCATGGTCGGAGGAGCCTGGTAGGCTGCAGTCCATGGGGTCTCTAAGAGTTGGGCACGACTGAGCAACTTCACTTTCCCTTTTCACTTTCATGCATTGGAGAAGGAAATGGCAACCCACTCCAGTGTTCTTGCCTGGAGAATCCCAGGGACAGAGGAGCCTAGTGGGCTGCCGTCTGTGGGGTCGCACAGAGTCGGACACGACTGAAGTGACTTAGCAGCAGCAGCAGGAAGAAATAAAACTCTAGTTACTTCACACACATAGGCTTTTTTTGAACATTTGTTTGTTTAAAAAAAATGCTTTTTTAGCATTTAGAATAATGTATCCTATTTTAGAAGAATGTATCCCTATTTTGGGATATTGGGGGTTTCCCTGGTGACTCAGTTGATAAAGTATCTGCCTGCAGTTCAGGAGACCTGGGTTTGATCCCAGGGTCAGGAGGATCCCCTGGAGAAGGGAATGGCAACCCACTCCAGTGTTCTTGCCTGGGAAATCCCATAGACAGAGGAGCCTGGTGGGCTACAGTCCATGGGGTTGCAAAGAGTTGGACAGGACTGAGCAACTAACATTCCTATTTTATTTCGCAAATACACTTTACCCCGGTACCAATGGAAAAACGAAAGCTTTGCCTTGAAGCCATGGGAGCTGTGGCTCTGCTCGCTGGGCCCCTGTATGCCTTCTGGGTGGAGTCACTGCAGGAGGGCCCCCGGCCCTGGAAACCCCCGGAACCTCTCTGCTTCCTGTTGAGTAGATTTCAGCTCATGTGTAAGCTGTTTTCTTAATGAACCTGGACGCTGGGGAGAGGCTTGTGCACCCATTTCGACGATGAATCTTTAAGTGATGAGAGTGCAGTGGCTGCCGCAGTTACTAAGGGATTGATAACGTGTGTGGAAGGTGCCCAGTGGGGCAGTGGGGAACTGGCAGCAGTGGTACCTCTGTTGTCGCGGTGCCTGGCCCGAGAGGACACACTCAGCCCCGGGACAGATGGACAGTAGGGCCCTTTCTTACACAGCATTTTTATGTGTGAGCTCTTACTATGGCTTTTAAGATTGTGACAGCTTTAATTTTTTTTTAATTGAAGTGTAGTTGATTTACAATGTTGTGTTAATTTCTGCTGTGCAGCAAGGTGACTCAATTATACACATATATACATTCTTCTTCAT
Organism: Cephalophus harveyi; assembly: GCA_006410635.1. Taxonomy (NCBI): domain Eukaryota; kingdom Metazoa; phylum Chordata; class Mammalia; order Artiodactyla; family Bovidae; genus Cephalophus; species Cephalophus harveyi. The sequence goes on along the minus strand of SJYT01073500.1, from coordinate 70,610 downwards.
ATTCTTTCCCACTATGGTTTATCTCAGGGTGTTGAATATAGTTCCCTGTGCTATACAGTACGACCTTATTATTTTTAATACCTTTCAGATTGAATCATGGTTTCCCTACTTACTCCTTGTTTTTTCTCTCTTTTCTGTTTTGAGGGAGGTGAGTGCAGTTCCGTTCAGTTCCTCAGTATGTCCAACTCTTTGCAACCCCATGGACTGCAGCATGCCTGGCTTCCCTGTCCATCACCAACTCCTGGAGCTTGCTCAAACTCATGTCTATCGATTCAGTGATGGCAGCCAACCATCTCCTTCTCTGTCATCCCCTTCTCCTCCCACCTTCAATCTTTCCCAGCATCAGGGTCTTTTCCAGTGAGTCAGTTCTTCACATCAGATGGCCAAGATATTGGACTTTCAGTTTGCATCAGTCCTTCCAGTGAATATTCAGGACTGCTTTCCTTCAGAATGGACTGGTTGGATCTCCTTGCAGTTCAAGGGACTCTCAAGAGTCTTCTCCAATACCACAGTTCAAAAGCATCAATTCTTCAGCACTCAGCCTTCTTTATGGTCCAACTCTCACATCTCACATGACTACTGGAAAAACCATAGCTATGACTAGATGGATCTTTACTGGCAAAGTAATGTCTGCTTTTTAATATGCTGTCTAGGTAGGTCATAGCTTTTCTTCTAAGGAGCAAGCATCTTTTAATTTCATGGCTGCAGTCACTGTCTGCAGGTTTTGCTGCTGCTAAGTCGCTTCAGTTGTGTCCGACTCTGTGCCACCCCACCAGGCTCCGCTGTCCCTGGGATTCTCCAGGCAAGAGTACTGGAGTGGGGTGCCCTGCAGGTTTTGGAGCCTCCCAAAATCTAAAGTCTGTCACTGTTTCCATTGTTTCCCCACCTACTTGGAGCCTAAATGGGGACAAGGCATTTTTGCTGGAAGTCCACTTTGTGTCACTCATGTGCTGTGTGCGTGGGGTGACTAGTAGAGACAACTCCTGCCTTCCTGGATGGTACAGCCCAGCAAGGGTGTGGGGGCAGACTTAAAACAATCTCTCATGTAAGTGGCTGAGGATAGACTTGAAGTATATTATGGGAAAGACCGATGAAGTCCCTAAGTTGGGTGTGTGGGTAGAAGCAGCATCTCTGATGAGACAGCTGCTGGCCAGGCGGGGACAGGACAGGGAGAAGTTCAAGGAGAGAGGATGCGGTGTGTGAAGGGGACGGGAAGGGCACGGCTCAGGCCGACAAGGGGCTGTGGGGGAGGGGGCGTGGGAGCCAGAAGCCCAGGAAGGGCACACTGAGGGCCATGCGTTCTCTTTTTCTTGCCTCAGGCAGGCTTTGCAGAGGCTTTGCAGAGTGTGAGCAGGCGCGACAAGATCTGCTTTGTGATGGGTGAGGCCCCTGTGGGCTGCTGTCTCTAGAATCCTGGGCAGGTGGTAGGACCCCATAGGATGCCACCACGGGTCCAGGTGAGGGGAGGTGGGTGTGGAGATGGGCAGAGATGGAGGGACTTCTGGGGTGCTTTGCAGGCAGAATTTACAGAATTGCTTAGGGATGGGAGGGTAAGATTACTTCGCTGAATATTCGCATGAGAAGCTGGGTGAATGTTCATAGATGGAGGAAGGCTGGGGTGAAGTGGACTTTGTAATGTCAGTTGCTATGACTGTTTTTCCAGTGTTCGACCTGCTGGATGTCGTTTATTTTTAAGGAGACAACTTGGTGGGAGGGCTTGCTCAGTTCACTGCATTTTTCCAAAACCCAATGACTACCTGATGCACGTTAGACACCAGGAAATAAAAGGTGAGTGATTTGGATTCAATTAGTAACAGACTCAAAACAGGAAAGAAATTCCACAAAAATGTGAACATTTGGGGATTCAGTGACTATCCATCTTAGACTCTCGGTTTGATTGAAAATGTAAACCACGGACCTTTCAGCTACTCCTTTTATTGTTATTATGGTCACGTAACAAAGGAAATATAAAAGTTCTCCTCTTGCTTTTTGGCCAGGAGTATCCATTAATTTCTGATCATTGCACCCTCCAGTCCTGGAACTAGAAATTTCTCTTCCAAGGTGGGTTATTAGCAATGCCGGCATGGTGCTTTCACATCTATATATTTTGCTCTCAGTTTCTGAGGATGGTTAGAAGAAAGTCTTTCCCCCCACCCCGTTTCTCTTCCAGAACAATAAGCTTGCTGTGATTTTACTCCCAGAAGATAATGTGAATATCTTTCGGGCAACTTTACGCATGCACTTGAGCTTGGACTGGGATTCATTAAGACTAACAGACCAATAATTTGAGATGAAGTCACCAGCAGAGGAGGGCAGATCCCACGCTTAGAGCCGATTTCTAAGTTGATAGAGATTTTATTTTCTTAGGCTCCAAAATCACTGCAGATGGTGACTGTAGCCATGGAATTAAAAGAGGCTTGCTCCTGACAAGGAGAAAAGCTTGAGAAACCTAGAGAAAAGCTCTGACAAACCTAGACAGCATATTAAAAAGCAGAGACATCACTTTGCCACAAAGGTCTGCATAATCAAAGCTATGTGTTTTTCCAGTAGTCATGTATGGTTGTGAGAGCTGAACCATAAAGAAGGCTGAGTATCCAAGAGTTGATGCTTCCCAACTGTGGTGCTGGAGAAGACTCTTGAGAGTCCCTTGGACTGCAAGGAGATCAAATCAGTTAGTCCTAAAGGAAATCAGTCCTGAATATACATTGGAAGGACAGAATACTGAAGCTGAAGCTCCAGTACTTTGGCCACCTGATGTGAAGAGCCAACTCATTGGAAAAGAGCCTGAAGCTGGGAAAGATTGAGGGCCAAAGGAGAAGGTGGTTAACAGAGGATAAGATGGTTGGAAGGCACATCAACTCAATGAACATGAGTTTGGACAAACTCTGGGAGATAGTGAAGGACAGGGAAGCCTGGCGCGCTGCAGCCCATGGGGTTTGCAAAGAGTCATATGCGACTTAGTGACTGAATAACAGCAGCAACCCTTATGACTAGCATGTGGCCTGTGCGACAGGTCTGTTATCAGCATCTTACATGTCAGGGAGCTCGTGGGCAGAGGGAGAAACTTGCCTGAGGCCTGCCGCTCTGAGGTGACGGAGCCCAATTTAAGCCCCAAGACGCTGGTTCAAGACAGAGCAGGGGGGCTGTGAGAGGAAGCCGAGTGTCCATGGAGTACATGGGGCCACCAGGAAGGGCTCTTGTTCTGCTTTCATGCTTTGGGAGATCAGTGATGCATATGGGAAACAAAAAATTAGAATGATTTAATACATCCTCTTTTCAGACACTTACTTTTGTTTCTGCTCTAATTCTAAGACCCTCCTTTAAAGAAGAAAATAGTTCTGTTTTCATCTGTCACTTCGGAAAACAAACACAGTATCTACTTGGATTAGCCTGTCACTTTCCAATTTACTTTATTTGAAAAATGACATTTGGGCACGTCTGAAGCAGTTTGGAAACCAAGGGCTGCGTTGTGATTCCCTGTTGCTTCCTCTGGCCTTGTCCTCTAAGTCCGGCGGCGGCGGGGGTTGGGGGTGGGGTGGAGCGACGCGTTTTTGTTCAGTGATTGTCTTGCTTTGCAACACGGGGTCAGTGCCCTTGTTTATGGCAGGAACCACCACAGTTTGGAGTTAGAAGGACTTCCTTGTGGGCTTTCCAGGTGGTGCTAGTGGCACAGAGCCTACCTGCTAATGCAGGAGACGTAAGAGATGCAGGTTCGATCCCTGGGTTCAGGAAGATCCCCTGGAGGAGGGCACGGCCACCCACTCCAGTGTTCTTGCCTGGAGAGCCCATGGACAGAGGAGCCCCAAGGGCTACAGTCCCTTTGGTCACAATGATTTGAACAGGATCGAAGCGACTTAGCACGCACGACTTCTTTGTTTCATCACCTCTTCCGGTCCTCGTCGTGTGTATAGGAGATGGGCAGGGCGGGCAGAGCGGGGTTTGCTGGAGAGTTGTTTTCAGCCGCTGACCCTGAAGTGTGTAAATGAGACGGGACCTCACATCAGGGGCCCTGAGTAGAGTGACTGCCTGGTTTCTGTGAGGCGAGCACCCTCTCGGATGGAGGAGAGCTCGCTCCTCTAAGGTGGAAAGGTGAAACATTCTGGCTGCCCTTTGGGAAGGTCTGATAAAGGGCCGCTCCGTGCAGGTTGTGTGTTTGCTGTGTAGGAGACAAGCTGTCCTGTTTCCCGCATGGATGGGGTTACGGAGACACGGATGCGGGAACTGGAGTGCTTCCCAGAATCTGCAGAGGCACGTCTGCATGGTACAGCCTCATTATGTTTCTTGAGGGATTTCCCACACCCCACCCCACCCCACCCCCAGAATACTGTGAGTGGAGGGGCCCAGGTTTAAATATTAACATAAAATGTTATCAGATGTGTAGAATTTTTGCCTCATTTCCTTTTTTAGATGACGAGTCCCTAAAAGGAAAAATAGTGCCTGTATTAATGTGCTCTGCAACAATAACAAGCTTAACTAACATTCCGTGTCATCTTGTGTTAGGAGGACACTGAATTCAAAATTTTCTTCCCAGTACTTGCAAAATGTACTTAGAGTGGGTTAAATTCTTGGCGGAAAAGGTTTTTAGGTGAAATAAATAAGTCAGACCATGTTTTCATTTATTTTTTTCAAAGAAAAATGATTCCAAACAAAAGTTGAAGCAATACATACATACATATATATGAAAATATTTTTTATCTGTCTACTGGGTTTATAACGAGGGTGATCACTGAGTAGCATACAAGCCAGAAGACTTTGGAGCGTGAAAGGAGAGCCTGTGGACGAGGAACAGCAGGTCAACAGGTCTGACCAGACTGTTCTGTGCAAGCCAGGAGCTTTGATCCCCCTCAGCATAAGAACACTTGCAGAAAAATAAATATTTTAAAAAGGAGAATAAAATGAAGCATTGCAAATTTTTATTGAATATTGAAGAGAACTATAATTGGTTCTGGAGTTTGACTTTCCTCTCCTTAGAAACTGGTGGAGGCTGAGATGGTTGGATGGCATACCAACTCAATGGACATGAGTCTGAGTAAACTCTAGGAGATAGTGAAGGACAGGGAAGCCTGGAGTGCTGAAGTCCATGGGTGGCAAAGAATTGGACATCCCTGAACAACAATTGTGACTGAACAACAATGCACTGAATTCACAGAGGCAGATCCCACCACGACCCTCACCCCCTGTCCTGTAACGGAAGGGGCCCGGAGGCTGTGCCTTCCACGGTACCCATGGCCAAGGCCGGGTGACGGTTCCATAGCTTGTCCATCGACAGTCTCCTCTTTATTTAATACAAGAGAATGACCTTGATTAAGACAATTTAGCTAGTAATTGTAAAAAATAAATGACTAATGGCAAAATCTTATGTCCCTTGACATCAGAACTAGTGATAATGTGAAGATCTTTTGATTTGCAAACAGTGCTGCATTTTGGGTAACATTGTAAAAGCTGGTATTTTTGTGCAAGGTGAGCGATCCAGGAGGCAGCTTATTATAAGGAAATAGCTGCCTGGATTTTGTTTTTTCCTTGACTTTACAGGTCTGACCCTGGTGGCTCCGTGATAAAGAATCCGCCTGCCAATTCAGGAGACTTGGGTTTGAACCCTGGGTCAGGTGGATTCCCCTGGAGAAGTTCTGTGGGCATTGTTTTCTTTATCTGAAATATGGGATCTGACAATTCAAACCTTGTTGCTGCCTTATCTTTGTAAGAAGGGTGAGTAATTTTCCTCATTTAAATGGCTGAAATGCCTGTACTCAAATAGGAAGGCAACAGTAGGAAAAATCCTCCATTTTTTTTTCTTTTGAGGAAGAAATAGAATAATTCAGACCCAGTTTAAAGTAGCCTCTGTAGCTGTTATGTGCATTAATGATTAACTTATATTTCTTTTTGACTTTATAAAGTATAACTTGATTTCACAAAGCTAAAAGGAAAATAACAGCTCCTTAGACATTCCACTGGACAGTGTGTTTCTTTGATCTCTTTGTCTTTGTGTGTGTGTCTTTTTCTTTCTCTCTCTCTTTCTTTTTTTTTTTTGCCTGTGTGAAACACCATTATGCTTTTGGGCTATACATTTTGTAATCTTTATAAACTCTGTATCTAGAAGGAAGCATTCTGTTGCATTAAGCATTCGTACATACTTTGCATCATGATGTGATCATCTCAGGCTCTAATAGATGTTTTTGGTAAGGATGATTGTAATTGCATTGATTATAAGTTTAAATATTCAAGCCTAAGTTTTAAAAGATATATAAACATATCTTAGTAACAGCAGCATGAATCAACATTTTATTTAATTTGAGAACTTACATGATACTTATGATTTTTCTTGCCATAATATATCTCTAAAAAGCCCAACAACTGGCTTCATACTTGGTTGCTAGCATGAAAGTTAGGAATGCCTTCTGTATAGCTGCTTTTGAAACATGCCATACGTTTTGTTTATGATATAAGCCATCCACCTGAACTGCTTAGATGTTAAAGACACCTTCTGAAGTCTAAGATTACAGTTATGAAGTTATTAGGTGTTGTATAGAGTGCATATAAGATTGATAACATAGTGTTATAATTGATACTAATTAACTTTAAATATAATTAGTTAATCACAGAAATCTATCCTGTTGATTACATTTGAAAAATATATTCTTTTGATTATACTTATGGGTAAATTTATGGTGTAATTTGATTTTGTCAGGTTTGAAGTTGAGCAGCTCATTTAATCAAGAAGAACTCAGTTAAAAATAAGACAGTTCCCAGTGACTCTTATTTTCCCCTCACAGAGTAACACCTAAGCCTTTAGGTTTGAATTGTGGACTCTCTGTCCACTGTAAACATGAAGATTCGATTTTTATATTTTAGGATGGGCATTCTTAGACTTTTTGGTCTCAGGATGCTGCTATACTCTAAAAAAATTATTAAAGACCCTGCAAGTGTTTTTATTATTATGTGTGCGTGCTTAGTTGCTTCAGTCCTATCTTTTTCCGACCCCATGGACTGCAGCCCATCAGGCTCCTCTGTCCGTGGGACTCTCCAGGCAAGCATACTGAAGTAGGTTGCCATGCCCTCCTCCAGGGGATCTTCCTGATGCAGGGATGGAACCTGCATCTCCTGCATTGGCAACGGATTCTTCACCCACTGAGCTATGTGGGAAACTCTGTTATTATTATATATGCTTTATATATGTCAGTATTTATTGCATTAGAAAGTAAAATTGAAAAAGTTTAAATATGTGTGCATTTATTTAAAAACGGTAGTGACTTTATAAACATATTATATTTGCACGGAAAATAACTATTTTCTAAAACAAAAATCTTTGGTGGCATTGCTTTGCTGTCATTTTTGTTCAGTTGCTAAGTCATTTCCAAGTTCTTGACCCCATGGACTGCATCATGCCAGACTTCCCTGTCCCTCACCATCTCCCAGAGTTTGCCCAAGTTCATGTCCGTTGAATTGGTGATGCCACCCAACCATCTCATTCTCTGTTGCCCTCTTCTCCTTCTGCCTTCAATCTTTCCCAGCATTAGGGTCTTTTCCAATGAGTCCAATGCTACAATGCTCTAAAATGTGTTGGTATTAGAGGGATATGCCTTGGACCCATGGTAACATTATTAACATCTGCGGTTTAGAGGGAGCTCCCCCTGAGGCAGTGGGGCTGGAGCCATGGCCGTGTCCAGGGTTCCAGGCCGGGGCCTGCCCTCAGCAAGCTCAGTGACCTCTGCTCTTATTTGCTGGGGCTTCATTTTCTCTTTAAGTGAAATGAAACAGTTGGGTTGACTTGGATCAGGATTTCATACACTGTGTTTCCATCGAACACAAATTCATTGAATAGGCTTTCTGGGACAAAAAGGATCTGTTTTCAACAAGATTGGAAATACAGTTTGGATTAAAGTTGAGACTCTTCTATCAATCGTACATCTCACTACTTTTATTTTGTTAAAATTCATCAAGAGGAGAGAGTCCGTGTCTGGGCTTCCTCCGCCTTCTGAGGTCACAGAGCACAAAAGTTAAGAGCCTAGACTTTGGACAGAGTTCAGTTTGAACCGCAGCTATGCTCTTTTTTGCTGTCTAACCTTGCATAGGTTACGCACACTCAATTTTCCCATCTGTAAGGCAGGTAAACTAAAGAATACATAATGTCTATAGATCAGACATTTTGTGAAATTCCTTGCAATTAGTCAATGCTCAATATATGTTGCTGCTAAGTCACTTCAGTCGTGTCTGACTCTGTGCAACCCCATAGATGGTAGCCTACCAGGCTCCCCAGTCCCTGGGATTCTCCAGGCAAGAACACTGGAGTGGGTTGCCATTTCCTTCTCCAATGCATGAAAGTGAAAAGTGAAAGTGAAGTCGCTCAGTCGTGTCCGACTCTTAGTGACCCCATGGACTGCAGCCCACCAGGCTCCTCTGTCCATGGGATTTTCCAGGCAAGAGTACTGGCGTGGGGTGCCATTGCCTTCTATATATATATATGTTAGCAAGCCTTAAAAAAGAACAGGTTCTGATTCCATGATATATCACTTGATATATCTCACTTGATTCTTACATTTTTCTCTGATGGTGGCATTTTGTAAGAAACATGATTAAAATTTCCTTCACTAGCTTCCCTGGTGGCTCAGATGGTAAAGACTTTGCCTGCAATGCAGGAGACTCGGGTTCGATCCCTGGGTTGGGAAGATCCCCTGGAGAAGGGCATGGCTACCCACTCTAGTATTCTTGCTTGGAGAATCCCAGAGGAGTCTGGCAGGCTGTAGTCCATGGGGTTGCAAAGAGACGAACATGACTGAGCGACTAACGCTTTCACGTTCACGGTTAAATTTTATAAAGAGTGTGGGTGTCTTGCTGAAGGTGACAGTATGAAGGAGCTGTAGAGTCAGGACTGGGACTTCTGATCCCTCATCTGGAGCTCTCCTCCTCCCGGGACTGCTTTTTCAACACTCATGGAGGTGAGCCAGACGTCTCTTAGGCTGGGTTTCCACTCTGGAGCCTTGTCAGCTTGGCAGACCTTCTTTATACAATCGTCTGATGTGGATGGTTCAAGAGACTGCGCAGGGTAGAGTTATAGAAGTGTAAATTAAACCTAGCAGAGCTTTGCCTAGATCATCTTCTAGGTGGTCTAACCCATTTTATCTGACAAATGAGGTCACAACTTCCAGAGCAGTGAAGTCCCTGCCTTCAATTAAGCTGTATAATTTATAGCGAGAGTCATGTTTCCACCTCGAAGTGGGGCAGGGGGAGGCAGGTGAGGACAGACGCCCTCCGTGAAGCCTGTCCTGCTCTATCTTTACCCGCTTGGGGCTTCCTTGAGGGCTTTTTAGTGGCTGCAGTTTTTTATCTTCACATGAGCAGAGAGTCTGCCTTGAAGTTGGCAGCACTGAACAGAGTCAGCGAAAGGATGAAGCTGCTAATGGATGATGCAAGTCAGTCTATCCTGACGACGACATCTTACACAACCTGTAGCACTTAGCAGCTGATATACCCTTTTAGTCACCAAAGAACCCTGCATCTCTGTCCATGTGCGTGTGCTGTGATTTTAATGCTTTTTTTCAAAAGACCTGATTATGATAATTGGAGCCCAATAGTTGAAGGAAATTTTCACAGTTGCTAATGTGTAGGTAGCATTTTGATCAAGGCAACTTACAACCAGGCAGTCAGCATTCAGAGGACTCCTGCGTTCATATTAGAAGGGCAATCTCTTGTTTTTCCTCTTAAAGCTTCACCACTAAGAATCAGAATAGTTCTTCGGTTGAAGGTGGTGGGAGTAGATGATTTAACAGAGGAGATACCGAAGTTAAATGAGCTGCAGGATGGAAAGAAGGCATCTCACTTTTGAAGATATTTTGTTTAGTGCTATTACATGCTAAATTCTCTCTTATGAAGTTCTGCTCCATACAGACTTAGAAATTTCACATAATGTTCAGAGGTTTGGTGAGAAAGTAACAAGATACGAAGGGGCATCAAAGACTCCAGCTTGTCATCACTATTTGTGTTTAAGATAAATGGTGTTCCTTAATTACAATTTTTTGGGTAGACTTAAGCTAAAATGAAGTTTCAAGTGGGAACTGGTTTGATAAGCGATCAGTGCTTTGAATGGGGTACAGTAAAAGTAAAATCTGTTTAGATTGATCTAGAAAATCAGAAAAATGATCTGTATGCAGGGATATATAGACAGACACTGACGTAGTGCATGTGGGGTTGGAAGAAGGCTGGTCTGTGTTACCTTGGTTCCCGTCTCCTCTCCTGGGTGGGCCCGTGGCTTCCTCCTGAGCATGGGAAGCATCCTCTGCCTCTCCCGAGGCTGTCTTTGGGGTTTTAATGTCATCTTGCACCAGGTCCTGTACAAACGCAAAACCATTTTGGATTTAAAATGTATAGACAAGAAAGCCCAGCTGGCTCCTGTGGCTTTTATTAGTAACTAGAAGGAGAGCTTGGAGCAGATGGCATGAGGGTGAGGTAGAATCAGTGCTTTCTGCAGGCTCTGAGCCAGCTCCAGGACAGTGGGGGGCTCTGGAGGGCCCCACCTGCTGCTTACTCACAGGGCCTTCGGTTGTCGTCACGTAAAGTGGGTGAGGCCACCTCCCTTGTGATGAACCCGACAAATGCTTGCGAATCACTTTGCATATGCATAGTTCCAGGGTGCTGCTGCTGCTAAGTCACTTCAGTTGTGTCCGACTCTGTGTGACCCCATAGACAGCAGCCCATCAGGCTCCCCTGTCCCTGGGATACTCCAGGCGAGAACACTGGAGTTCCAGGGTAGGGGCTCACCATCGTGATCTTCATGAATTCAGATTAAGAAAAGTAATATAAATTAGGTTAATATGGGAATGATAAAGTTCATCTTTGCCTAGGGCTTCCCAGGTAGCACGAGTGGTAAAGAACCCGCCTGCCAGTGCAGGATGCATAAGAGACAATCCCTGAGTTCAGTCCCTGAGTCAGGAAGATTCCCTGGAGAAGGAAATGGTAGCCCACTCCAGTATTCTTGCCTGGAGAACCCCATGGACAAAGGAGCCTGGCGGGTTACAGTCTATGGGGTTGCACAGAGTTGGACATGATTGAAGCGACTTAGCACTCATGTACAGCTCACTGCTTAATCAAAAATGATGTACGTTGATAGACTTTAATTTTGCAGGAAATGGATTTGCATGCAATTTACAGATTTTTAAGTCATTGAGATTAATTCATTAAATCTAGCCCTATGTTCTTGAATGTAATCAAATGATAATTCTTTAGAACTATTCCATTTTGCAGACCTTTGGCATTCAGATAGTTGCTTCTAGCTGGTGGAGTGCTCCTAGCTGATAAACTTACGGTAGCATCTATTTCTCTCAAGTTTTAGGTTCTCTGTGGACAAGATGGAAGGTGGTTATCGTTACTCAGCATTTTGGCTTTCAGTCTAAAAGACGCCCCCCTCTCCGCAATATCCTTGCCTAATCGTAGTACTATTGAAATCATGTTGAGCAAATCATGAGTTAATTTATTGAAAGTATCTCGAGAAATTTGCGTAGTGTGTTTTTGACAAAATTCATTTTAAGAAACCCACGTGACTTGTATTTCTATACCTTTTATTTTATCACATCTGCTTAACTGAAGTCCATAGAATTCTTGCCTCATCATGCATAACATTTTCTGTAGTTTTGCTGATTGAAAATAATGAATGGAATACATATGAGATTGTTGTTGTTGTTCAGTCACCGAGTCACGTCCAACTCTTTGCAACCCCACGGACTGTAGCACACCAGGCTTCCCTGTCCCTCACCATCTCCCGGAGACATATGTGATTAACAGCAAACAAATACATGCTGTGTTTTTTTGCTGTAATCATTTTCTTTTGAGAGCTTGCTCGTGAACAGTCACTCTTGATGACTTATATCATACTACGAGTATGTCCATGGCAACAGGCCAGTGTCTGTTCTGTCCTCATTTTTCAAGTATGTGTTTGTTAGAGGCAGAAATGTGGGAAGCTTGTAAAACAGAATGTGACTGTTTGAAAAGAAACTGCATTAAGTTGTATTTGTAGTAAGTTATAACTTACATGTTTTAGTTGAGTGTATTGATGAACTTTGATTTTTTTTTTTTAGCTGCACTACACAACTTGTGGGGGTCTTGGTTCTTCAACCAGGGATCAAACCTGTGCTCTTGGCAATGAAAGCTTGGAGTCTTAACCACTGGACCACCACTGTGATTTTGTTTTCCTTTTTTCCTTTCTGGTTTATTCTAGGAGGCCACAGGAAGTATTTAAGAGAAAATGAAACATAATAAAGAGAATAATTTTGACAAAGTACTCCCTGAGAGAAGTCTGTTTTCAGTCTCTTCCAGTTTTGAAGCTGGTAACTAGATCTCCTTTTCTTTAATCGTTCAGCACACGGGGAAGCAATAAACAGATGGAAAAATTTGTCCATGATGTCGCTTTCTGTGCATTTCACCAGCAGAAGCAGGGTCACTGACTGCATCCTACTTGCCAGGGAGCCTGTGATCCAAGGCTTTCTGGCCTCTGCCCTGAGGAAGGAAGAACTCATAATGTGGAAGATTGCCAAGATGTTCAGTTCAGTTCAGTTCAGTTGCTCAGTCATGTCCAACTCTTTGTGACCCCATGAATCCCAGCACGCCAGGCCTCCCTGTCCATCACCAACTCTTGGAGTTCACCCAAACTCATGTCCATTGAGACGGTGATGCCATCCAGCCATCTCATCCTCTGTCATCCCCTTTTCACGTAGAGCCAGGCATCCTGGAATGTGAAGTCAAGTGGGCCTTAGAAAGCATCACTATGAACAAAGCTAGTGGAGGTGATGGAATTCCTGTTGAGCTATTTCAAATCCTGAAAGACAGTGCTGTGAAAGTGCTGCACTCAATATGCCAGCCAATTTGGAAAACTCAGCAGTGGCCACAGGACTGGAAAAGGTCAGTTTTCATTCCAATCCCGAAGAAAGGCAATATCAAAGAATGCTCAAACTACCACACAATTGCACTCATTTTACATGCTAGTAAAGTAATGCTCAAAATTCTCCAAGCCATGCTTCAGCAATATATGAACTGTGAACTTCCAGATGTTCAAGCTGGTTTTAGAAAAGGCAGAGGAACCAGAGATCAAATTGCCAACATCCACTGGATCATCGAAAAAGCAAGAGAGTTCCAGAAAAACATCTATTTCTGCCCAGATGTTAGGGAGCTACAAATGACACATGGTCACAATAGAATTAATATTAATTTTATCTACCACTTTATTTTTCCAGATCAGAAGCTAGAGCATGCCATTCAGAAGTTTTCTTAGCTAATGTGAGAGAATTTGTTTTTGTTGTAATAGGTTCTCAACCCATTTGAACAAATAATAATATTTAACATTGATTGAGCACCTATTTGTGAATGGACTGTTGTAAGTGAATGCATTAAGTAATAGATATAGATTAAAGATTAACTACATATGGCCTTTGGAAGTATAAGTCAAATTTGATAGGGGATTTTTAAGGCATTTCTAAAGAATAAAGAAACATGCATTGTTTTGGTTTGTAAGCTCCTATTGATTTTCAAGCAGTCAAGAAACTCTAATACCTATATAATTAGTGTGCTGTGGGAACATATTATTTTTTTCTCCAAGAGAGCAATTGATTTCTGAGAACCTCGATACCTTAGCAAGATAATTGTGGTGAGACAAAGGTAAAACCTCAGTGGTTCAGAAGAGGAATTAGTAGATGCTTTTTGTAGTGCTGTTGAGATTTTATTTTCCTTTCAGTGATTTTGACCATATTCTAAGAGGGCATTTCAGAAACAAATGAAATGGTCTTATTTAACCCCAGGTACAACTTTGGCAGATCAGTGATACAAAGACCCATGTCAACAGGGAGGTAAAATTTCATGAGCAGTATCATAAGGAAATCATATCTTTTTCAGTTCAGTCCAGTTCAGTCACTCAGTCGTGTCCTACTCTTTGCAACCCCATGAATTGCAGCACGCCAGGCCTCCCTGTTCATTACCATCTCTCGGAGTTCACTCAGACTCACGTCCATCGAGTCAGTGATGCCATCCAGCCATCTCATCCTCGGTCATCCTCTTCTCCTCCTGCCCCCAACCCCTCCCAGCATCAGAGTCTTTTCCAATGAGTCAACTCTTCACATGAGGTGGCCAAAGTACTGGAGTGTCAGCTTTAGCATCATTCCTTCCAAAGAAATCACAGGGCTGATCTCTTTCAGAATGGACTGGTTGGATCTCCTTGCAGTCCAAGGGACTCTAAAGAGTCTTCTCCAACACCACAGTTCAAAAGCATCAATTCTTCGGCGCTCAGCCTTCTTCACAGTCCAACTCTCACATCCATACATGAACACAGGAAAAACCACAGCCTTGACTAGATGGACCTTAGTCGGCAAAGTAATGTCTCTGCTTTTGAAAATGCTATCTAGGTTGGACATAATTTGGTGACCACAAAATTCCTTACCCCAGAACAAGCCATGCTTTCCACAGACTGGACAGTATACTTGCTATGTATGACTCCTTTGTGGAAACGACTGCGTTTCATCTCAGATCTAAGACACATTGACTGTAAGCTACTCCACTGTTTTATTGGCTTCCTGGGTAAAGAATCCACCTGTCAATAATACAGGAGACCCAAGAGATATGGGTTCAATCCCTGGGTTGGGAAGTTCCCCTGGAGAAGGAAACGACAACCCACTCCAGTATTCTTGCCTGGAGAACCCCATGGACAGAGGAGCCTGGCGGGCTACAGTTAATTGCAAAGAGTCGACACAACTGAGCAATTAGTACATACATACCACTGTTTTAAGGGCCAGTGGAAAGGGAAAAAATGCCAAAGCAGAGAGTTATATAATGTTTTCTCATCACTAAGAATTTGTATTTTATTGAAAGGATTCTTCTATTCTTACTTTAGCATATTTTTTATTATTTTTATTATATATGTATATATATTATTTATATTTTTATTATTTATATATACTATATATATTCAAAAAAGAGGGTATTAGCTTAGTAAGTTGGATTGGGCTTTTCTAAAACTTGATCACCCCTAGTGTCCCCCTCTACTAACTCACTTGTGAGTCAGTCATCGTTCTCTGTTTTCCATATGTCAGCCTGTGCCCCATATCTCACCTACTATTGCCTCTGCACCTCCCAAACCCATTCATTATCATTATTATTGATTCCCAATCTTTTAAACTTTAATCAATACCTTTGTTTTGTGTCATCTCTTAATTTCCCTAAAATTAAAAATGTCATATTTTCTGAAGCCCCGAATAATGAACTAAAAATGATTTTGTTTTGAAGTCATCATTTATAATTTTGTGAAGTTTTTGAAGGTAGTCGGAAGAGATGTAAGACTTTATAAAACCCAGGCTGTATTCAGAGCATCAGTATGATGGATGAGTTGCAGTAATGCTGGGACTGCAATCCAGATCCTTCCCAGTGCTTCAGATTGGGGAGCAGTTTAGAGAGCAGCTGTCCACTTTCTGTTGCTGCTGCCAGTGCTGCTTCCTTGCTTCTCACATTTTTATTAGTCTTGACTCTTTCAGTTGCAGAAATCCAACTCCATCTGGCATAAGCAGAAAGGGACTTTTATTAGCTCATGAAACTAAGCGGCCTTGGTGTGGTGTTGGATTGGATATGGTTAGATTCAGGGGCTCTTCACTCTCAGCCCTGGATTTTGCCTTCCTCTCTGGGCTCTTCAGAAGAAAAGCTGTGACAGACGTAGTGAGTAAAAGTCCCTCAGTTGTGTCCAACTCTTTGCAACCCCATGGATTGTAGCCCACCAGGCTCTTCTGTCCATGGAATTCTCCAGGCAAGAATACTGGAGTGGGTTGCCATTCCCTTCTCTAGAGTAACCTCCCGACCCAGGGATCAAACCCAGGTCTCCTGCATTACAGGCAGATTCTTTACTGTCTGAGCCACCAGGGAGCAGAAACATCACTTTACTGACAAAAGTCCGTCTAGTCAAAGCTATTGTTTTTCCAGTAGTCATGTACGATGGGTGAGCCAGACCGTAAAGAAGGCTGAGTGCTGAAGAATTGATGCTTTCGAACTGTGGTGCTACAGAAGACTCTTGAGAGTCCCTTGGACAGCAAGGAGATCAAACCAGTCAATCCTAAAAGAAATCAACCCTGAGTATTTATTGAAAGGACTGATGCTGAAATTGAGGCTCCAATACTTTGGCTACCTGATGTGAAGAACCAACTCATGGGAAAAGACCCTGATGCTGGGAAAGATTGAGGGCAGGAGAAGGGGGTGACAGAGGATGAGATGGTTGGATGGCATCATCGACTCAATGGACATGAGTTTTCACAAACTCTCGGAGATAGTGAAGGACAGGGAAGCTTGGAGTGCTACAGTCCATGGGGTCAAAAAAAATTAGACACGATTGAGCAACTGAACAACAGCAACTGTTGGCTTTGGTCTCAGTGAAGCTCTTGGTGGCCTCTGCAGCTCCAGACTTCTACTAATTTTGAGAATCTCAGAAGATTATCAAATATATCTGCCCAGGATTTCCCATCAGAGTCCTGAAATCAACTCTAATTAGTTTTTCTTAGTTTGTGTATCTGTCCTTGAAATGCTTACTGTGGCCAGGAGGGTTTAATTGAATTGGCTTTTTCAGGGTTATTGCCTACCCTGGAACTGTGTGGCCTTGGAATGAACTTTTTGTCTCTAGTTTCTTTTTCTTAGTCCCTCTTTCTGAGTATCCTTTTAGATATATGTTGGTGCCTCTTAAATTATCCTTTATGTCTCTTCTCTTTCATACTTTTTAGCACTAGTTTTCCTATTTCGGGTGATTGTTTTAGCTCTAGATTCCAGTTTTCACTTTTAAAAAGTATGCTTATTTCTATCCACAGAGATTTTCTTACCATATTATGTATTTTGTTTCTAGATTTTCTTTTATCGAATCTGCTTTTAAAAAAAAAAAAAACTTGAGCAATGTTCTATTCTTGTCTTAGAGAGTCTATTTTTATTTATTTAAGAGTTTGTACATTCTTATTTTTATATTCTTCTAGGCTTTTCCTGTTATGAAGGCTTCTGGGGTGTTCATTTTTCTCTGTTGTTTTTGCGTGTGCTCACATGTTTCCTCGTGTGTTTTATTAGTTTTAGTCTGCGAGCTCACCTCCAGGGAGACTTTCATGTGAATTATGGAGGTGGCCCCAGGTGGTCGAGGTGTTGCTATGGGGCAGTTTTGCTGTCACTGATTTGAGCTCTCTGGTCTCTGGGATGAGGGCGTGTGTGCATGCTAAGTTGCTAAGTCTGATTCTGTGACCCTATGGACTGTAGCCCATCAGGCTCCTCCGCCACTGCTGGCTCTGAAGGTGGAGGGAGGGTTTCAAGTCAAGGCAGGTGGGTGGTTCCCTAAAACTTGGGAAAAAACAGACAAAAAAGGATTCTTCCCTGGAGCCTCTGGAATAGAATAAAGCCCTGTTGACACCTTCATTTTAGCCTCTCAAACTCCATCTAGGATTTCTGACCTCTGTAACTGTATAATAAATTTGTGTTGTTTTAAGGGCCTATGTTTGCGGTAATTTTTTAGGATAGGAAAGTAATGCACACAAGGATGACCCAGCAATTCCTACCAGAAATGTGCCCCAGGAGATGTGCTATAGAATGTTCAAGACCACTGTCTGTACCACCCCACACCTGGAAATTTCCCAGATGCTGGTGTGAAACAAATACATTGTGACACAGCCTGCATACTCTTCAGCGATGAAAGTGACCTGTCTGCAGCTCCATGTGACAGTCCAGAGAAATGTCACAGATGCGATGGTAAGAAAGTGAAGGTGTTAGTCGCTCAGTCCTGCCCAACGCTTTGTGGTTCCATGGACTGTAGTCACCAGGTTCCTCTGTCAATGGAATTCTTCAGGCAAGAATACTGGAGTGGATTGCCATTCCCTTCTCCAGGGGATCTTCTCAACCCAGGGACTGAACCTGGGTCTCCTGTATTGCAGGCAGATCCTTTACCATCTGAGCCACCAGGGACGCCCAGAACAAGGTGTACTATGTAAGTCCATGTGTATAGAAGATAAAAGAGACAAAAGTAGTGCATTGTGTAGAAAGTCAGGATGACCCTTGAGATCACCCTGGCAGGGGGGTTAGTGACTGTAAGGGGACAGCTTGTACCATTCTGTTTCTTGATTCGGGTGCTAGTTACATGTGTCAAGTGTGTGAAAATGTACTGAGCTACACTCTTATCTTTTATGCATTTTTCTGTGTGTCTGTTCAGTTCAGTCGCTCAGTTGTGTCTGACTCTTTGCAACCCCGTGAGTCGCACTGCTGCTGCTAAGTCGCTTCAGTCGTGTCCAACTCTGTGCGACCCCATAGACAGCAGCCCACCAGGCTCCCCCGTCCCTGGGATTCTCCAGGCAAGAACACTGGAGTGGGTGGCCATTTCCTTCTCCAATGCATGAAAGTGAAAAGTGAAAGTGAAGTTGCTCAGTCGTGTCTGACTCTGAGTGACTCCATGGACTGCAGCCCACCAGGCTCCTCTGTCCATGGGATTTTCCAGGCAAGAGTACTGGAGTGGGGTGCCATTGCCTTCTCCATGAATCACACACTTGAGTTAAAAAAAAAAAAAAAAAAACATGTCCCAAACATAGTATTGTTTTCCACGAGAGCTCTGCAGTCTGGTCCTTGTGGATGGGGCGTGATCTTCTAGCCTGTGCGTGGGAGCATCAGACCCGGAACCTTGATCAGATGACGGGCCTGCTGCTGTCGACTGACTCCCTCCTGGTCACTGTATTAGATTAGGAGAAGTCTCTGTAGTACCGGGTTTTAATTTGCCCAACGAAAATTCCGATGACTAGAATTCACAAATACCCAGTGCAATCTCGAAATGCTTGTCATAGAGACATGCACTAGTAACAAAACAGTTTGATTTATTTCTGCTAATAATGTATGTTCCTGTCATTTAATGTGGCATGTCGTTTCAGGCAGCTGCACCAGTTGTCGTGATGCGAGTGCCAATGTGTTAAGGCCACCCCTAGAAGGAGGCTTATTTCAAACAGCGCTCAGTGTTCTGACATCAGAAATTTGATCTGGGCAGGGCTCCAAAGTGGCATTTGCTGGAAAAATCTGTCCTAACGCATGTAGCCTGTTCTCCTTGCTAAGATGTGAAGTGGTCTGTTGCCCAGATCTTGGATTCTAGTCCTGGCTGTGCTATCAGCCAGCCACAAGAGCTTAGGCAAGTCATTCATTTACACGTTTTCCCATTATAGATGTTAATGTTACTCCTTTGCTTTAAACACATGCTTTGCCTCCATGGTGTAGCCAGAGTCAGCAGCAACAAGGTTTTGGAATTGGAACCGTTCATTAAGGTGTAAACTTTTGGAGTAAGACAAGTTCTCGCTGTGCTCTGACTGGCTATGTCACCTGGGGCTCATTACCTCTGGAAGGGCTGTTGAGAGGCCACCCCGCAGGCTTGGCACATAGGAAGGGCTGCGTGGATAAATAGTGTCTGCTGGGATGATGGTGTCTGTGGTTTGTTGTGAGTCCCTGATGTTGTTAGAGGCTGGTATTGAGGGAGCTTGTAACTTTGTTATTGGATGATAGCATTCATGGGTAATGAAACCCTCACAGAAGTTAACTATGGGGACACAGAAAATTCCTCCTATGAAAGTACCCTTGAAGGTTGCATTTTTATTATAAATATTTCAAATTTGCACTGAAGTATAGAGGAGCTACCCCGTGTCCAAGGTCAGGGGCCGCGGCCGAAGTGCCAGGCTGCAACAGCGCAGGAGCAGCCAAGAGCAGCTAACCCATGCCCAAGGTCTGGGGCAGAGGCCGAAAGGAGCTAACCCATGCCTGAGGTCAGGGGTGGCAGCCGAGAGGAGCTAACCCACGCCCATGGTCTGGGGCAGAGGCCGAAAGGAGCTAACCCATGCCTGAGGTCAGGGGTGGCAGCCGAGAGGAGCTAACCCATGCCCAAGGTCAGAGGTGGTGGCGGAGAGGAGCAACCCCACATCCAAGGAGCAGTGGCTGTGCGGGCGCAGGAAGGACTAGAGGAGCTACTCCATGTTCAAGGTCAGGATGGGTGGCGGTGAAGAGAAGAGAAACCCAGGTAAGACGATAGGTGTTGCAAGAAGGCATCAGAGGGCAGACTCACGGAAACCATAATCACAGAAAACTAGTCAATCTAATCACACTAGGACCACAGCCTTGTCTAACTCAATGAAACTAAGCCATGCCCTGAGGGGCCACTCAAGATGGGCGGGTCATGGTGGGGAGGTCTGACAGAATGTGGTCCACTGGAGAAGGGAATGGCACACCACTTCAATATTCTTGCTTTGAGAACCCCATGAACAGTATGAAAAGGCAAAATGATAGGATAATGAAAGAGGAACTCCCCAGGTCAGTAGGTGCCCAATATGCTACTGGAGATCAGTGGAGAAATAACTCCAGAAAGAATGAAGGGATGGAGCTGTCACGTGAGTGTATGTTCCTCGGTTCTTTGTCTCGTCACAACAAAGATTTGGAGTGACAGACATTACAGCCCTTGGCGCGTCACAGCTCTCGGGGCTTGGACAAACCGTGTTATAGCTCTTAGGCAAATCAGTGTTACAGCTCTGTTTTATTTAGAAGATAGCAGGAGAATCCATCCTTAAAAAAAAAAAAAAAAACATGTCCCAAACATAGTATTGTTTTCCACGAGAGCTCTGCAGTCTGGTCCTTGTGGATGGGGCGTGATCTTCTAGCCTGTGCGTGGGAGCATCAGACCCGGAACCTTGATCAGATGACGGGCCTGCTGCTGTCGACTGACTCCCTCCTGGTCACTGTATTAGATTAGGAGAAGTCTCTGTAGTACCGGGTTTTAATTTGCCCAACGAAAATTCCGATGACTAGAATTCACAAATACCCAGTGCAATCTCGAAATGCTTGTCATAGAGACATACACTAGTAACAAAACAGTTTGATTTATTTCTGCTAATAATGTATGTTCCTGTCATTTAATGTGGCATGTCGTTTCAGGCAGCTGCACCAGTTGTCGTGATGCGAGTGCCAATGTGTTAAGGCCACCCCTAGAAGGAGGCTTATTTCAAACAGCGCTCAGTGTTCTGACATCAGAAATTTGATCTGGGCAGGGCTCCAAAGTGGCATTTGCTGGAAAAATCTGTCCTAACGCATGTAGCCTGTTCTCCTTGCTAAGATGTGAAGTGGTCTGTTGCCCAGATCTTGGATTCTAGTCCTGGCTGTGCTATCAGCCAGCCACAAGAGCTTAGGCAAGTCATTCATTTACACGTTTTCCCATTATAGATGTTAATGTTATTCCTTTGCTTTAAACACATGCTTTGCCTCCATGGTGTAGCCAGAGTCAGCAGCAACAAGGTTTTGGAATTGGAACCGTTCATTAAGGTGTAAACTTTTGGAGTAAGACAAGTTCTCGCTGTGCTCTGACTGGCTATGTCACCTGGGGCTCATTACCTCTGGAAGGGCTGTTGAGAGGCCACCCCGCAGGCTTGGCACATAGGAAGGGCTGCGTGGATAAATAGTGTCTGCTGGGATGATGGTGTCTGTGGTTTGTTGTGAGTCCCTGATGTTGTTAGAGGCTGGTATTGAGGGAGCTTGTAACTTTGTTATTGGATGATAGCATTCATGGGTAATGAAACCCTCACAGAAGTTAACTATGGGGACACAGAAAATTCCTCCTATGAAAGTACCCTTGAAGGTTGCATTTTTATTATAAATATTTCAAATTTGCACTGAAGTATAGAGGAGCTACCCCGTGTCCAAGGTCAGGGGCCGCGGCCGAAGTGCCAGGCTGCAACAGCGCAGGAGCAGCCAAGAGCAGCTAACCCATGCCCAAGGTCTGGGGCAGAGGCCGAAAGGAGCTAACCCATGCCTGAGGTCAGGGGTGGCAGCCGAGAGGAGCTAACCCACGCCCATGGTCTGGGGCAGAGGCCGAAAGGAGCTAACCCATGCCTGAGGTCAGGGGTGGCAGCCGAGAGGAGCTAACCCACGCCCATGGTCTGGGGCAGAGGCCGAAAGGAGCTAACCCATGCCTGAGGTCAGGGGTGGCAGCCGAGAGGAGCTAACCCATGCCCAAGGTCAGAGGTGGTGGCGGAGAGGAGCAACCCCACATCCAAGGAGCAGTGGCTGTGCGGGCGCAGGAAGGACTAGAGGAGCTACTCCATGTTCAAGGTCAGGATGGGTGGCGGTGAAGAGAAGAGAAACCCAGGTAAGACGATAGGTGTTGCAAGAAGGCATCAGAGGGCAGACTCACGGAAACCATAATCACAGAAAACTAGTCAATCTAATCACACTAGGACCACAGCCTTGTCTAACTCAATGAAACTAAGCCATGCCCTGAGGGGCCACTCAAGATGGGCGGGTCATGGTGGGGAGGTCTGACAGAATGTGGTCCACTGGAGAAGGGAATGGCACACCACTTCAATATTCTTGCTTTGAGAACCCCATGAACAGTATGAAAATGCAAAATGATAGGATAATGAAAGAGGAACTCCCCAGGTCAGTAGGTGCCCAATATGCTACTGGAGATCAGTGGAGAAATAACTCCAGAAAGAATGAAGGGATGGAGCTGTCACGTGAGTGTATGTTCCTCGGTTCTTTGTCTCGTCACAACAAAGATTTGGAGTGACAGACATTACAGCCCTTGGCGCGTCACAGCTCTCGGGGCTTGGACAAACCGTGTTATAGCTCTTAGGCAAATCAGTGTTACAGCTCTGTTTTATTTAGAAGATAGCAGGAGAATCCATCCTCGAAGTGTGAGGGCATGGCAACCCAAAGACGCGAAGAGAAGAGAGTGGAGGAGCGCGTGGGGGAGGGAGAGAGAGAGAAAGTGAGAGGGAGAGAGAAAGAAAAAGCCCACGCACGTGGGAGAGAAAGAGAGAGAGAAAGTGCATGGCTCCTCCTTTTATATGTTTTTTTCCTCCACCTGGGCCTGCCCTATGCAAATTGGGCTTAGCCAGGAGTGCTGTTTGTTCTACCTGAAGTCTTCACTCTGGTCCTCGGACCTTCCTTTGACCTTCCTTGTCTTTTAGCCACCGCCATTTTGGACTCCTTTTCCCTATTCTACCTACCTAACAGAGCCAAAGCAAAAACAATACCCAGTTGTGGATGTAACTGGTGATAGAAGCAAGGTCCGATGCTGTAAAGAGCAATATTGCATAGGAACCTGGAATGTTAGGTCCATGAATCAAGGCAAATGGAAGTGGTAAAACAGGAGATGGCAAGAGTGAACATTGACATTCTAGGACTCAACAAACTAAAATGGACTGGAATGGGTGAATTTAACTCAGATGACCATTATATCTACTACTGCAGGCAGGAATCTCTTAGAAGAAATGGAGTAGCCATCATGGTCAACAAAAAAGTCCGAAATGCAGTACTTGGGTGCAATCTCAAAAATGACAGAACGATCTCGGTTTGTTTCCAGGGCAAACCATTCAATATCACAGTTATCCAAGTCTATGCCCCAACCAGTAATGCTGAAGAAGCTGAAGTTGAATGGTTCTATGAAGACCTACAAGACCTTTTAGAGCTAACACCCAAAAAAGATGTCTTTTTCATTATAGAGGACTGGAATGCAAAAGTAGGAAGTCAAGAAACACCTGGAGCAACAGGCAAATTTGGCCTTGGAATATGGAATGAAGCAGGGCAAAGGCTAATAGAGTTTTGCCAAGAGAACACGCTGGTCATAGCAGACACCCTCTTCCAGCAACACAAGAGAAGACTCTACCCAAGGACATCACTAGATGGTCAACACCGAAATCAGATTGATTATATTCTTTGTAGCCAAAGATGGAGAAGCTCTATACAGTCAACAAAAACAAGACCAGGAGCTGACTGTGGCTCAGACCATAAGCTCCTTATTGCCAAATTCAGACTTAAATTGAAGAAAATAGGAAAACCATAGACCATTCAGGTATGACCTAAATCAAATCCCTTATGATTATACAGTGGCACTGAGAAATAGATTTAAGGGCCTAGATCTGATAGATAGAGTGCCTGATGAACTATGGAATGAGGTTCGTGACATTGTACGGGAGACAGGGATCAAGACCATCCCCATGGAAAAGAAATGCAAAAAAGCAAAATGGCTGTCTGGGGAGGCCTTACAAATAGCTGTGAAAAGAAGAGAGGCGAAAAGCAAAGGAGAAAAGGAAAGATATAAGCACCTGAATGCAGAGTTCCAAAGAATAGCAAGAAGAGATAAGAAAG
>SJYT01073500.1:33488-45840 GCA_006410635.1 Cephalophus harveyi | reverse complement strand
TACTTTGGCCACCTCATGCGAAGAGTTGACTCATTGGAAAAGACTCTGATGCTGGGAGGGATTGGGGGCAGGAGGAAAAGGGGATGACAGAGGATGAGATGGCTGGTTGGCATCACCGATTTGATGGACGTGAGTTTGAGTGAACTCCAGGAGATGGTGATGGACAGGGAGGCCTGGCGTGCTGCGATTCATGGGGTCCCAAAGAGGTGGACACGACTGAGTGACTGAACTGAACTGATAGAGAGTAAGGAAATGAAGAGCTCTGTGCTGCCCATTCAGATTTAATAACCATAGGGAAAAAGTGAAAGTGTTAGTTGGTCAGTCATGTCCGACTCTTTGTGACACCAGTGACTGTAGCCCGCTAGGCTCCTCTATCCTTGGTATTTGGCATTGGATTTTTTTTGGCCACAAAGCATGAGGGATCCTAGTTTCGTGACCAGGGATGGAATGTGGACCCCCTCCCCCAACACTGTAAGGAGAAATCTTAACCTCTGGACTGCTAGGGAAGCCAAGTTGCTTCCCTTTTTTGACAAAATAAAATGGAAGCATTGTAATTACAGCTGAAACCTCCTAACCCGAGACTTATTTCCAGCAGTCCTGAGATATAACTATGATGCTGTAGTTTGTATCATTCTCTGCCATGTTTTTATATCTTCTTAGATGTTGATGTTATGTCAGCAGTCATCACATACATGATCTGTGGCCTCCTGCAACTTGATCTTTTTTGTCCAGATGTATTTTAGAGATTTATCTATGATAGAATGTATATCATTCCAGCTCATTTGTTAAATGCTATATTGCCCTCCAGTTTTGAATATATTCCAATTTCTTTGTCCATTCCTTGATGCATATTTTGGGGGTATGACCAATTTTTTCTTATTATAAACAATATCAGAATAAACATGTTTCACTTGCTTGCACGCATGCAAGTGTCTCTATACATCTAGAAACAGCTGAAGCTAACTGGTGGTTGCACCAGGTTACAGTTCAATGACCTGTATTGGTTCCTGCTGCCTCCTGCCATCTCTGACACTTGACAAGACTAACCTTTACCAGCCTCATTCATGGTGCGAAAGGATGTTTATTTTTAATATGCATTTCCTTTTTTTTTTTTGATCTTGCCATAGATGTTAACTCTCTGAGCCCTGGATATTCTTCCAACAAATGCCTTTTTGCTTAAGAGAACCAGACTGAGTTTCTCTAATGAGTGATTTGCATCCTCATCTTCTGTCCCTCCTCAGACTTGACTCCATGGAGACGGAGATGCTGGGTTCAACTTCTACCCTATGTCCATCGAGGAGCATGAAGAAGGCTGATGCCTGGTTCACAGACTCCTCCTTCCTCAAGGGCTGAGGGGTTGGAGACTGGCAGAGTATCCAGGGCTCCCGGGCCACCTGACTCTTACTAATGCACATCACGCATGCTCAGAAAGGGTTTAGGGAGCTCTGCCCCACCCCATGTGTAAGATAAAAGAGATTTAGACACAGGGAAAATGGACTGTTTGGTTAAAAAAGAATATGGTGTCTATTCTTCTTCCTCAGTTTTTCTTTCCTTATATTGGATGACTAAGGTAACCACTTCACATGTCTAGAAAAATCCTTTAACATTTTAGAGATACAAAACAATAAATTTTATAAGTAAGTTATAAAGCCTAGCAGAAAAAGAGACACAAAGCCAACATCCGACTTAATGAAAACATTATGATAATGTTTGTTTTCCTGTCAACTGCTATGCTGAATTTTATGTTTATCACTTCTTTTCTTCTTCAAAGTAATTTCCCACTTAAGAATATATCTCTAAGGCACATACTGAGTGCTTTTGGATGGTTTTACATTAAAAATGTAGACAGGCTTCTTGTTTCCTTTGTTCATTCACTATTATTGCTCATATTTTTGTTCTTATAAATGTAGTTGCAGTTGTTTCATCTTCACTATGTAACATTATATTATGTGACTGTAACACAGTTGGTTTTTCAGATTCTTGTAGATATTTGGATTGTTCCCAATTCCACCCCACCCCTGGTCCATTAATACGAACTTGCCTCCTCAGTTCAGTTCAGTCACTCAGTCATGTCTGACTCTTTGCCACCCCATGGATTGCAGCAGGCCAGGCCTCCCTGTCTATCACCAACTCCAGAGCTTACTCAAACTCGTGTTCATCGAGTTGGTGATGCCATCCAGCCATCTCATCCTCTATTCTCCCCTTCTCTTCCCACCTTCAATCTTTCCCAGCATCAGGATCTTTTCAAATGAGTCAGTTCGTCCCATCAGGTTGCCAAAGTGTTGGAGTTTCAGCTTCAGCATCAGTCCTTTCAGTGAATATTCAGGACTGATCTCCTTTAGGATGGACTGGTTGGATCTCCTTGCAGTCCAAGGGATTATCAAGAGTCTTTTCCAAAACCACAGTTCAAAAGCATCAATTCTTCAGTGCTCAGCTTTCTTTATGGTCCAACTCTCACATCCATACATGACTACTGTGAAAACCATTTTGACTAGAAGGACCTTTGTTGGAAAAGTAATATCTCTGCTTTTTAATATGCTGTCTAAGTTAGTCGTAACTTTTCTTCCAAGAAGCAAATGTCTTTTAATTTCATAGCTGCAGTCACCATGTGCAGTGATTTTTGGAGCCCCCAAAAAGAAAGTGTCACTGTTTCCATTGTTTCCCCATCTATTTGTCATGAAGTGATGGGACCAGATGCCATGATCTTCGTTTTTCTGAATGTTGAGCTTTAAGCCAACTTTTTCACTCTCCTCTTTCACTTTCATTAAGAGGCTCTTTAGTTCTTCTT
Organism: Cephalophus harveyi; assembly: GCA_006410635.1. Lineage (NCBI taxonomy): Eukaryota > Metazoa > Chordata > Mammalia > Artiodactyla > Bovidae > Cephalophus > Cephalophus harveyi. The sequence continues at coordinate 43,052 of SJYT01073500.1, read as the reverse complement.
CACTTTCTGCCATAAGAATGGTGTCATCTGCATATCTGAGGTGATTGATATTTCTCCCGGCAGTCTTGATTCCAGCTTGTGCTTCATCCAGCCCAGCATTTCGCATGATGTCCTCTGCATATAAGTTAAATAAGCAGGGTGACAATATACAGCCTTGACGTACTCCTTTTCCTATTTGGAACCAGTCTGTTGTTCCATGTCCAGTTCTAACTGTTGCTTCTTGATCTGCATATAGGTTGCTTAGGAGGCAGGTCAGGTGGTCTGGTGTTCCCCTCTCTTTAAGAATTTTCCACAGTTTGTTGTGATCCACACAGTCAAAAGCTTTGGTGTAGTCAGTAAAGTAGAAGTAGATGTTTTTCTGGAACTCTCTTGCTTTTTCGATGATCCAACAGATGTTGAGAATTTGCTCTCTGTATCCTCTGCCCTTTCTAAATCCAGCTTGAACAGGTGGAAGTTCATGGTTCACATACTGTTGAAGCTTGGCTTGGAGGATTTTGAGCATTACTTTGCTAGCGTGTGAGATGAGTGCAATTGTGTGGTAGTTTGAACATTCTTTGGCATTGCCTTTCTTTGGGATTGGAATGAAAACTGACCTTTTCCAGTCCTGTGGCTACTGCTGAGTTTTCCAAATTTGCTGGCATATTGAGTGCAGCACTTCCATAGCATCATCTTTCAGGATTTGAAATAGCTCAACTGGAATTCCATCACCTCCACTAGTTTTGTTCATAGTGATGCTTCTTAAGGCCCACTTGACTTTACATTCAAGGGTGTCTGGCTTTAGGTGAGTGATCACACCATCATGATTATCTTGGTCATGAAGATCTTTTTTGTACAGTTCTTCTGTGTATTCTTGCCATGTCTTCTTAATATCTTCTGCTTCTGTTAGGTCCCTACCATTTCTGTCCTTTATCAAGCCCATCTTTGCATGAAATGTTCCCTTGGTATCTCTAATTTTCTTGAAGAGATCTCTAGTCTTTCCCATTCTATTGTTTTCTTCTATTTCTTTGCGTTGATCACTGAGGAAGGTTTTCTTATCTCTCTTTGCTTTTCTTTGGAGCTCTGGATTCAAATGGATATATCTTTCCTTTTCTCCTTTGCCTTTCACTTCTCTTCTTTTCTCAGTTATTTGTAAGGCCTCTTCAGACAACCATTTTGCATTTTTTTTGGGGGGGATGGTCTCAAGACACTCATGGGGAAGTCTGGGTCAGTCTCTTGTGGGGTCACTGCTCCTTTCTCCTGGGTCCTGATGCTCACACGGTGCCCTCCCAGAGTCTGTTTCCGCAGACCTGCGTAAGTTCCGGCAGCTCTATGGTGGGGTTAATGGCGACCTCCTCCAAGAGGGCTTATGCCGCACCCAGGTCTGTACCCAGAGCCCCTACCCCTGCAGCAGGCCACTGCTGAACTTGCCAACGAACGGAGTGTAATTGCAGGAGTCTTGGGGTCACAGAATTTGCTAGAACATCATCAACTTTCAAGGTTACACTGCATTGTTTTCCGTGTTTGCAGTGCTCCTCAGCCTTGCCAAGGTCTAATGTCCGAGTTCTTGAATCACCGTGACTTGGTATCTCACTGTGGTTTTTTAATTTTGATCTCCCTGATCACTAACAAGGCTGAGCTACTTTCCATACATTTCTGTGTGAAATATGTATTCGTAGTTTTCCCTCTTTTTCCCCCCGTTTGGATCGTGTGATCTGTCTGCTCTTGCTACCAAAAATATTGCCTCACTAATGTCCCCAAGATCGAGCATCTTAAAACACCACCTGCTTATTTCCACAGTAATGGATCTTTAGGTGGTTTGAGATGGGGCCGATCTGAGCTGGGCCTGCCTGGGTGGTTCATGTCAGGCTTCAGGCTCGGCATGCTGGGCCTGGCTGCAGGCTGTGCATCGGCTCGGGTGTGCCTTACCTGTGTTCATTCTGGGGCTTGCTCTGAGGGGGAGAAAGGTAACTCAGCATGCTTTGTGAACAGTGGATGTTGCACTGCAGTGGGGCCGGGACTGGTAGTCACTGCACATTTTAAGCCTTGGCCCTCATTGTATCTGCCGATTGCCAAACAAGTGTTAGGACAAACCCAAGGCAAGTGCATTTGGTCCAAGTGGAGCCACAGCAAGAGTGAGGATGTGACACTAAATTCCAAGAGAGTCAAAAATTCAGGCTAAGAAAAGTGAAGGGATGAACAGAGATAGTTCATGTAAATGGTGAGCAAAACAGAACAGGGGGTAGCTATGCTGATAGCAGACAACGTAGGCTCAAGTCAAAAACTCTTGCGAGAGGCAAGGAAGAGTATCATGTAATGGTAAAGCGGTCAATCAGCCAGGAAGAAATAACAATTACCAATACGTATGCATTTAGCTTCAGAGCACCTCAATGTAAAGCAAACATGAACAGAACTGAAGGGAGACCCAGATAATAACAGGTGCAGCAGAAGACTTCAGCACCCACTCTCAGTGATGGGTGGAGGATCGGAGAGAAGGTCAGTAAGGAGACGGAGGCTTTGAACCACACTGTGGACAAGTGAACCCAACAGAAAAACAAACAAACAGAAAACAGAGATTTCTACCCGATAATGGCAGAATATCCTTTCTTCTCGAGTGCATATGAAACTTTCTGCAGGATTAGTCATATCTTAGTTCATGAAACAAGTCTTAAGAAATTTAAAATGATTGAAGTCATACCAAGTATCTTTATCAGTCAGAATGGAGTGAAAGTAGAGATCCGTAGCAGGAAGAAAACTGGAGAATTTACAAGTAGGTGGAAATAGAATAACAAATTCTTGAACAGCCATTGGGTCAAATAAGAAATCTGAAAGGAAATTGGAAAATACCTTGAGAGAAATGAAGCTGAAAACACAACATACCAGAACATAGGGGATACAGCAAAAACAGTACTAAGATAGAATTTATTGTGCTAAATTCCTACATTAAAAAAGAGGAAAGATCTCAAATAAGCTAAGGAGGAAAAAGGAGAAGAGACTAAACCCAAAGTTAGCAGAAGGACAAAAATAGCAAAGGATTGGGCAAAAATAAACAAGATAGAAAAAAAAAAAACCCAACTCTTGAATTGATATTTTTGAGAAGATAAACAATGTATTGACAAATCCTTAGCTAAAGTAATTAACCAACAGAGGGAAGATTCAAATAAAATCAGAAGTGAAAGAGGATACAACTGATACCACTGAAATAATAAGGATCATAAGAGATTGCCATGAACAATTATATGCCAAGACACTGGATATGTGCATGCTCAGTCGTTAAGTCATGTCCAGCTGTTTGTGACCCCCATGGACTGTAGTCCACCAGGCTCCTCTGTCCATGGAATTCTCTAGGCAGGAATACTGGAGGGGATTGCCATGTCCTCCTCCAGGGGATCTTCCCGACTGAGCGGTTGAACTGCACTGCAGACAGATTCTTCCCATGAGGGAAGCCTCTTACTGGGAGATACTACGTGAATTAATCTTTTAATGTTAAGCTGACTGTGCATTCCTGGTCATGCTAACACTTTTGTATGTTGCTGGATTCAATCTGCTAGTCTTTTGTTGAAGACTTTTGTACCTATATTCATAAGGGATATGGGTCTGTCCTTTTCTTGTGATATCTTTGTTTGGTTTTGAAATCAAGATAACAGTGGTCTCATAGAATGAACTTAAAGTATTCCTTTCTCTTCTCTTTTTTTGGGAAGAGCCTGTGTTGTGTAAACTTGAGCAGTGTTTCCTCATCTGTGTAAAGGAGGTGATAATGGCTTTAAAAAAGTTGCGTTGTCATAAGAATTAATTAATACGAATGAACTGAAAGTCTGTCTGTAGAGGAGATCCAACCGTGCCAGGTGCACGTGGGTGCTCAGCTCACGTTAGCTGTTACTATCGATACAGGGAGTGGGGAGCTGCTGTCTGTGCCGAACTATCCAGATGCATTCAGTTGTAATTACTTATGAATTTATTCAAACACCCACTACTATGTGTTACAGGTTCTGAGAATCAAGTGGACAAACACATTTTAGCCTGTTACATCTTTGGAATAATGGGAAATCAGTGCAGTAATTGGATATTTGTATTGCCTATTTTGGTGCTAAATTCACTTTATATTCTATGCAGCGACCTAGAAACAGCTGAAATATGCGTTTTCTAATCTGTGTGGACGTTCTCTTCCTCTGGGAACACCACGTGAATTGCTCATTTGTAATTCTTTAAAGGCATACATTATATTTCTTGTTAATATATGTGTGTTTCTTATCCATAGGGAGACTATATGTGATTTACTGTTTAATCAGAAATGTTTTGGGGAGTGAAAGGCAGTGTTATTAATAGTTATTCTAGGACAAGAGGCATAAGGCAGGACTGTGCTGGGTTATCCAGGGTGTACGAACACATGGTTCTCTCCTTCTCCAGAATGTCTGTTAAATCTTTCTTATATTCTGCAAGTATCTGTGACTGTCCTGATGATAGTAGATGATCAATAAATATTTCTGGAGGAATTACCAAACAGCAACCAGACAGACTGTACACTATCTTTATTGTTTATTTACTACTTTAATTTGAAGTATTGAAACCATTCACAGGCTTTCTAATTGACAGTCTAATTTGTCTGCTTAATTAGGGGGTCAGTAAGACAAGCATTTGGCCACTTGCAGCCAGAAAATTCTATGAACCGTGAAGGAAAATAAAAGCGATTAAGAAAGAGGATTAATTTGAAAAATCAGCACACTATTTCCGCATTCTTCACAGAAATACAAATCATTTCTACATATTCCTGTCTCTTTGTTTAAATAGGAAACACTCGAAGTTTCTTTAATTGAAATCGCTTAACATCACCTTGTCCTTTGTAGCAGGTGTTTGGGTGCTGTCACAGGAGTGTCTTGGGGCACGGCTCCGCCTGCTGCTGCCCACCTTTGCTTCTTGTTTTCAAGTCTGACGTTATTCCTCCTTGGGGCTGAAATTTTTTTTTTATTTCTCTAAAGCTCAGCAGGGAGGCATGTGGCTGACATGACATTTGGGACCCCTGGGAGTAGGCTGTGTATCCTGGAAAATCAGAATAATCCATTTATTTTGATGCTGGGCCAACGATATCAGGTTCAGTTTATGTCAAAAAAGTGTTGTGTTTGGCTGCTTAGAATACATGCTGAGAATTGATGGTCGAAGGAATTACATCAAACTCCCCACCGTCTGTCTGTCTTTCTGTGTATCAGCCCGTCTGCCACCTGTCTGTCTGTCTATCGATCTGTCATCTGTCTACATATCATTCCTCTCCTTTGTATTGTATTTGATGGAATTTATATCTGATCACATTTTCTTTTTTGTCTGACAGAATATATGGACTGTTAAGTACCTTTTATATTTTTGCTTTATTATTTCTAAGTCTGAAGAGAATCTGCTACTAAATTTTAATTTGAAACTTCTCAGCATAAAAAATTCTAATTTTTTCCCCAATACATAATAAATATAAATTCAAGCTTTCTTGCTTTCTGAAACAAACTGAAATTACTGAGATAATTACCAGGTATTATCAGGACAGATCACAGACGGTAAGGAGAAGATCCTTAGTAGCCAGATGATTTCAGTTTGACAAGCCACGGGGTGTTATTAGTCATACGCAGGCCAGCCTCGGTTGTGCTTAGCATGCAACAACACTTTGCTAGAGGCATCAGGTCTAAACTGTTCATTTGCATAGATGTTCAGAGTATTGCCCAGAGCTAAACATGATAAATTGTATTTATATTCAACAAAATGAGTACAAAATTGAATTTAGCAGGAAAGTGTCCATTTTAAGGACATAAATATTATCTGGCCAGAAGCAAATGGCTGTGAGGAAGTGGTGTTTGTCTGTGGGTTTTTTGTTTGTTTTATACCGAAGAGAAAGGGAGGGGAGTTACAGAGTTTGAGAACATGCTCGTACTATTGGTAGTCATACCAGTACTCTAACAGGAGTATTATATGGTTGCAGAGCTAATATCCTCTGGGCTCCAGGCTTTTCTGTAATTTGAGAGATGGGCGTATGCAGTTTGGGGCATGTAGGGAGTTTGTTGAGAGCGGCCTGTGGAGACAGTGAACAGGGGATCAGGCGTCCACAGTCCTGGTCATCAAGATGCTCACAGCCTCATAAGGGAGACACCTCTGCAGGTGGAAACAGGAAGTGTCTGAAGTGTTGAGTGTTGTGGCTGAGACAAGGACAGGTGTGGTGCATTTGAGGTAAGACACACACACCTTGTCCATCGGAGCCGGAGATGAGCGAGGAAGGCTTTTCTCTAGGAGGCGCAATTGTTCAGTCACGTCCTGCAGAATGAGTAAGCGTGGGAGAGGCTGACAGAGGAGGCAGTGGCTCTGAGTTTGAGGGGCCAGCACCGTGCAGGACTGGGGAACTGAGGGCACGTGGTGTCCAGAGGACAAGAGACCTGTGCTCATGGGGCGTGAGACTGAAGGGAAGGGGGTCAATGAGTAGGAGCAGAGGGGACAATGAATTCAAGACACGCTGAGTAGATTCAACACCCCAACCTGTGGGCATGTCGGGGGAAAGAAGGGAAGTGATGGTGGCTTTGGCAGAGTCAGGGCTGCCATTAGCCCAGAGGTGTTTTCGTTTGAATTAGAAAAAGACACATTTTCATCCTGGCAGGTAGAAACTCTGTGGCAGGCGGAATGGCCGGTGTACATGTTACTGAATCTAAGCTCACTATGTTCACTGCACAACAGGCCAATAAGTTGAATGCAAAGTGTCGAGACAAGGAATACAACTTTATTTGGAAAGCTGGCAGACCGAGAAGATGGCAGACTAATGTCTCAAAATAACCGTCTTATCCAAGTCTGGACACCAGGTTCTCTTATGGAACAAAGATAGGAAAGGAGGTAAGAAGGTAAGGTAAAAAGGCCGTTAATCTTGCAAATATCTCCTGGAATGCTCAGCCTCAAGGAGGAAAGGTGTCTGTTTCTTCCTTCCTGTAGCCACCCACAGGTGGACAGGGTCCTGAACAAAGGGACTTTGGTTTAACATTCAGGCAGAAGAGCAGGTTCCCCAAGGCAGGTTATGTTTGGACAGAATCCTTTCAGTGCACAAAAGCAATGGGAAGCAAAGGTTAAAGTAAAAGAAACAGGTCCAACCAGGAGTCAATTCTTCTCTGTAACGTGCAGAGCCCAGGGTGAGTGTCAGTTTCCACCAGCCCCTTGGCTCGGTGCTCTTGTGCAGTGCACAGTCTGAACAGCTATAGGAGCAGATATGGGCAGTGGGCAGCCACTGGCATCATTAGTGCAAATGGGAGGAGCGAGAGGAACTGGGAGGCCATGGGAGGGGCCGTCATGTGCTCAGTGTGTAGTATTTAGGGTCACGGTTCAGGTTGTGTGTGTACTCAGTCACTTAGTTGTGTCCGACTCTTTGTGACCCAGTGGACTGTCACCCACCAGGCTCCTCTGTCCATGGAATTCTCCAGGCAGGAATACTGGAGGGGATTGCCGTTTCCTACTACAGGGAATCTTCCCAATGCAGGGATCAAACCCATATCTCTTGCATCGCCTGTGTTGGCAATCAGATTCTCTACCACTGTGCCACTTGTGAAGCTTCACTATTCAGGTGGAAATATCAAATAAGAAGTCGGATATAAGATTCTTAAACACTGGGGACTACAGGTGATTTGGGTCCTTAAACTTAAAACAAAATTATATGTAAATTGTAATTAAAATTATTCATACTGAACCTTTTGAATCATGGCTCTGGTGGGACTCATATAATACTAAGTTTTGGTTCTCCAGAAAGGTTAATCTGCTCTGTCAAAAAAGTAATTCCAACTAACTTACTAAAAAATGTCTACTACTGTTTACTAATATACAAAGACTGGTCGTGAATAACTGGATTGGTGAAGTTTTTTACTTTATCTGCTGCAGACCACCGGGCTATGCCTTGTGTGATGGGAACCTAGTACCTAGAGTACCTCTGCCTTGACACTCTCAGAAAGTCAGACTGTGTGAGTAGAATCTGTACAGATAAACTGCAGCCAATCCGTATTGGTTAGGTCAGCTAAGCAAAAACCCAACGTTTCATGAGAGGGAGGACTTAAAAATATATGTTCTGGGTAAACCAGGCTTCCCAGGTGGCTCAGATGGTAAAGAATCCACCTGCCAGTGCAGGAGACGTGGGTTCAATTCCTGGGTTGGGAAAATTCCCTGGAGAACGGAATGGCAACCCACTCCAGTAGTTTTGCCTGGAGAATTCCATGGACAGAGGAATTCTGTACAGCCCATGGGGTTGCAAAGAGTCAAACACAACTAAGTGACTCAAACTTTTTCTTTCACATAAGAGATGGGAAGAAGATCAGTAGATGGTGTGCATTTGAGTGAATTCCACGTTCCACTGACTCTTTGTAGCTCATTGCCAGTGTCCCTTTTCATTATTTAAGTTAAAAGTTTTAATACAGGATGCACGGTCACCTCTGTTGCTGCATTCACTGTGGAGGGAGATACGGTCACTGAGGTCGTGTCTGAATTTTGTTTGAAATATCAGTGACATCCTTTACTTTCAATGTTACCCTTCTGGTTCTAAAGTGACATTTCCAGCCAGCCAAGCAAAATAGCACTGGCAGATTAGGCATCTAAAACGTCAAACTAATGATAATTGGGTGCTTTCTGAACATCTGCTTTTGAGACAGTAATGTCATACATATTTTGGATATGTAATAATTTTTAGATGCTGATATTAATATCTGTCCGTGAACATCTTCCTAGACTAATATTTCCGTGTATTTCATTGTAGGATTTTAAAACTATTTATAGTCTTCAATGTATAGACACACAGTTAAAACAGATCAAATAGCACAGACAGTTATTAAAATTAAAATTCTCTATTGTACCCCCTACTGCTGTTAAACCCCCCAGTCTTTTCATAAAGGAATCAACAAACAAAAAACCAAAACACAAAAAAGCTAAAAAACCCAAATCCTGTATGCATACACACATATATACATTATACATATATACATACACATGCAACTGTTGTTCTGAATTTGGCATTTTTGCACTTACATCTTAGAGGTGCAAATCATCTCATTGTTTTCAGTGGTGCATAGCATTCCACTCTGTGATATATTGTAACTTGTTTCAACTGTGCCCCCACAGTACACATTTAGGTGGTTTTTACTTTTGGTCATCACACACCCAGTTACACCCAGTTTTCTTATTCCTATATCTTAGTATAATTTTGCAGTTGACTCACAGGTAAAATCTCACCAGTAGAATTCTTGTCTTAAAGAGTTCATGCTTTAAAAATTTTGGTAAGCCTTTCACATCATTCTTGGAAGAGGTCACCCCAGGTGATACTCAGTCTGACACAGTCCAGGAGAGTGCCTCTTGTCCTTCAGTTCAGTTCAGTTCAGTTGCTCAGTCGTGTCCGACTCTTTGCGACCCCATGAATCGCAGCACGCCAGGCCTCCCTGTTCATCACCATCTCCTGGAGTTCACTAGACTCACGTCCATCGAGTCCGTGATGCCATCCAGCCATCTCATCCTCGGTCGTCCCCTTCTCCTCCTGCCCCCAATCCCTCCCAGCATCAGAGTCTTTTCCAATGAGTCAACTCTTCGCATGAGGTGGCCAAA
>SJYT01073500.1:10256-20667 GCA_006410635.1 Cephalophus harveyi | reverse complement strand
TTGATGTACACCTTTTCCTATTTGTAACCAGTCTGTTGTTCCATGTCCAGTTCTAACTGTTGCTTCCTGACCTGCATACAGATTTCTCAAGAGGCAGGTCAGGTGGTCTGGTATTCCCATCTCTTTCAGAATTGTCCACAGTTTATTGTGATCCACACACTCAAAGGCTTTGGCTCTTGGAGTACCTTTCAAAAATGAAGGGATTCTCTTAGTCTTTGTTGAATGGTTGGCTTTCCTCCAGGTTGCTGTGAGCCTGGCCTGATGCACTGCTGGCTGCAGGGACAGAACCTCTTCAGGGTCACTTTTGTTGTCCATGGTTTCTACACAGGGATTTTTGAAGGCATTTGTCCACTCTGGGAGGATTGGTGGGACTAAACTTGGACTTGGATGTTACCCTATCTGAGCTTGTAAACTGTAGTGTTTAATAGGTCCCAGCACGCTAAAAACTGTGGGGCGGGACGAGGGGTTGATGGGGGCAGGGGTGATCCTCTTCCGTCACCCTGCCTTTGATCCTTACTTTCTGTCAAGTTTAAGCCCAAACAGAGTTAAGACAGTAACACAGGGTTCCTCTCACGTCCACATGGATGGTGGCGTGGCCCCCACGTCCCCCCGCAGGGCATCAGCTACGAGTGTACCACCCCTCCATCCACAGCGCTCTTCATGGCTTGTCTATCTGCAGACAGAAAAGTCAGTTTTCAGGGTGTCCAACGATTACCCAGAAATGTGGCCAACAATTACCCAGAAATGTGGTCTAAACCACATTTTTGTGTGTTCTTGGAGCAAGCTGATGAAGAGCAGAAGCCTGTGGATAGTGTGACCCTCCCCGCCGCCCCCCCAACCCGCGCCCCGAGTCATGGTAATTGTCACCACACTTTAGTTTTATTTTATAATGAAGTACTTGTTAGTGACATTTTTATGGAGACAGCTGTAGTGGTTTAGGTTTATTAGGTTAAATCTATGACAAAAGTATCACTTATTGACAGAGTCACATGCTATCCTGTAGACTTCATCAGGGTCAGCGAGGATTCTCAGAGACATTTATCAAGAAAAAGTCCAAAGTTCTTGTCTCTTTTATTCACCTTTTAAAAAAGCTTTAAGCAAAGCAACTTCTGATTTGTTAACATTCCCTGTGAACGAGAAAACAAATGATGCTTCTTAGTTGATTTATATAACTCTTTGCTTGAGTTTTCCCGGGTTGGTTTAATCTTTTAAAGATGGCATTTATACTCTTCTGTTGAAGTCATGTTTTAGAGGAGGTTGTACATTTGCTCCAAGATGAATATCCCTCATTATGGTTTTTAAATACATCAGTAGATTTTAGATAACAGCTTTTTAATATTCAACTAATTCTCTGATGCTTTAAATTTCAATTGACAAATTCTGATACTTTTTCCCTGCAATATATGTTCCATACATATTATTTTGATTTCTGCACAAGCAGGCAGCTGTTGTTAAATTTTCTGTAAAATATAGTTGAATGTCAAACATTTGTGCTATTCTTATGAGAAATAAACATGTAAATTTGATAATTCTCCTCTAATGAACTTTTAAAGTTCCATAAGCATTGAATATTTGTTAAGTAAGCTTTTTTCCCCTTCAACAATGAAAACAATTGAAAATAGCTTAAAAAAATGACAAACAAGCATTGAAGGTTTTCAAAAATATTTGTTTACTTATTTATTTGGCTTTGCCAGATCTTAGTTGCAGCATGCAGGATCCAGTTTCCTGACTAGGGATCGAATCCAGGCCCCTGCATTGGAATCATGGAGTCTTGCCACTGGACCACCAGGGAAATCCCAGTATTGAGGTTTTTTGAAGACCAATTATAATGCTTAGTTTTGGTACACAATATAGAAAATTTGTGATCTTCTACCTGAGTGACATTTAAAATAGAATTTGTTTTCTATTAAAAGGAAAATACACTGCTCTAATTTCTCTTTTTCTTTTGCTGTCACCACAAGTCACATCATGTTTTTTGCTGAAAAAGCAAGGTACAATACACTAATTTGACAGTTACGCAACTCGATGTTCAGCTTCATTGAAATACACTCTGGTTATGCAACACTGGAATTCTAGAAATAAATTTGGACACTACCTGGCCCTAACAGCAGGGGGTTTTTAAAAACACTTTTTTTTTTTTCCTTCTAAGAGAGAGGTTGTGATTTATTATGTTGTTGTCTCTACCCTGCAGCTCTATTTTCACACTAATGTAAATTGTTTTAGATTCTCTCATTTCACAGTTGAGGCATTTAATTCCAGGAAAAGAAAAGCAGATTAAGTCAACAAATTAAAAATATTCAGACCCCCAAATTAAATATTTTTTTTTTGGTAATTTAGTATTTATAGTAATCATTATACCAATTGTGTGTTTATCTCACTTGATTTCAGTTTTACCAGGAAGCGGCTTCTCGTTGTTGCTCTCCTGTTGTCAGACCTGTTTTCTATTTAGTGGTCCGGGCTGCAGTGTGTCCTCCTGTGGCTTATACTTCTCCGGATCTAACCCTAGCGCCGTTGCTGTTTTCCCAGCTGGCGAACATAGCTTAATGTTTAGAAGGATGAGATCTGCTGTGTGTATACAGATGCCAGCAAGATGCTCAAAGAATGAAAATTGAATTATTTGAGGCGCTTTTGAGGATTTGTATTTTTACCACTTTTAATGGGATAAAGGAAACCATTCCCCAAATTGCCTATTGTCCTAGTATTATAATGGAGATTTTCCTCCATGTATTTCCGGAAATAGTTTAATCTTTTCCGTAGGCTGCTTGTTAAACAAAAGAGATTTAGTCACTTACCTTCTGTCTTAAAAATAATAACAAAAGGAAAGCAGAAACTGTGAACTCATACATATTTATATGTGAACAGAAAATTATATTGAAAAATAAACACTTTAATTCTTAGTAGTGATTTTACAACAAACAGGGCATTTCTTTGCAAGTCACTACAAAATAATTTATTGAATGCTCAGTCTCTATCATTGACATTGACCTCTGTGTTACAGATGATGAAGCTTTGAGGGGCCATTTGATTGACTGAGAGTAAACCCAACTTGGCTTCCCAGGGTCTCAGTGGTAAAGAATCCACCTGTCAATGCGGGAGACACAAGAGATGCAGGTTTAATCCCTGGGTTGGGAAGATTCCATGGAGGAGGAAATGGAAACCCACTCCAGTATTCTTGCCTGGAAAATTCCATGGACAGTGGAGCCTGGCGGGCTACTGTCCATGGGATCACAGAGATATGGAGTCTTGCCACTGGACCACCAGGGAAATCCCAGTATTGAGGTTTTTTGAAGACCAATTATAATGCTTAGTTTTGGTACACAATATAGAAAATTTGTGATCTTCTACCTGAGTGACATTTAAAATAGAATTTGTTTTCTATTAAAAGGAAAATACACTGCTCTAATTTCTCTTTTTCTTTTGCTGTCACCACAAGTCACATCATGTTTTTTGCTGAAAAAGCAAGGTACAATACACTAATTTGACAGTTACGCAACTCGATGTTCAGCTTCATTGAAATACACTCTGGTTATGCAACACTGGAATTCTAGAAATAAATTTGGACACTACCTGGCCCTAACAGCAGGGGGTTTTTAAAAACACTTTTTTTTTTTTTCCTTCTAAGAGAGAGGTTGTGATTTATTATGTTGTTGTCTCTACCCTGCAGCTCTATTTTCACACTAATGTAAATTGTTTTAGATTCTCTCATTTCACAGTTGAGGCATTTAATTCCAGGAAAAGAAAAGCAGATTAAGTCAACAAATTAAAAATATTCAGACCCCCAAATTAAATATTTTTTTTTTGGTAATTTAGTATTTATAGTAATCATTATACCAATTGTGTGTTTATCTCACTTGATTTCAGTTTTACCAGGAAGCGGCTTCTCGTTGTTGCTCTCCTGTTGTCAGACCTGTTTTCTATTTAGTGGTCCGGGCTGCAGTGTGTCCTCCTGTGGCTTATACTTCTCCGGATCTAACCCTAGCGCCGTTGCTGTTTTCCCAGCTGGCGAACATAGCTTAATGTTTAGAAGGATGAGATCTGCTGTGTGTATACAGATGCCAGCAAGATGCTCAAAGAATGAAAATTGAATTATTTGAGGCGCTTTTGAGGATTTGTATTTTTACCACTTTTAATGGGATAAAGGAAACCATTCCCCAAATTGCCTATTGTCCTAGTATTATAATGGAGATTTTCCTCCATGTATTTCCGGAAATAGTTTAATCTTTTCCGTAGGCTGCTTGTTAAACAAAAGAGATTTAGTCACTTACCTTCTGTCTTAAAAATAATAACAAAAGGAAAGCAGAAACTGTGAACTCATACATATTTATATGTGAACAGAAAATTATATTGAAAAATAAACACTTTAATTCTTAGTAGTGATTTTACAACAAACAGGGCATTTCTTTGCAAGTCACTACAAAATAATTTATTGAATGCTCAGTCTCTATCATTGACATTGACCTCTGTGTTACAGATGATGAAGCTTTGAGGGGCCATTTGATTGACTGAGAGTAAACCCAACTTGGCTTCCCAGGGTCTCAGTGGTAAAGAATCCACCTGTCAATGCGGGAGACACAAGAGATGCAGGTTTAATCCCTGGGTTGGGAAGATTCCATGGAGGAGGAAATGGAAACCCACTCCAGTATTCTTGCCTGGAAAATTCCATGGACAGTGGAGCCTGGCGGGCTACTGTCCATGGGATCACAGAGAATTGGATACTACTGAGCTACTGAGCACAGCACAAACCTAACTAGTTAGTAGTGGATCCAGGATTTGAACCCACATCTACAAATTCTAAAGCATGTGGTCTTTTTACTTTACCATTTCCTCTCCTCTGTAGCCATTAAAACTCAGAGAAAGCTGGAATCTTGCTTAAAAATGGGATGGAAGAGTAACTGCTAAAATTAAAGTGTCTATATGCTCTCTGTGTCCTTGGGGACTGGCTGAACTAAATTATTTTGACATAGTCATGCCATAAGATCACATTTTTTGGTTTCTTTGGAAACTCTCAGCTGTAATACTCCTATGTTAAAAAAAAAAATTACTGACTGTGCTAGAGACCCTCAAGAGAAAACTTGTCTCAGTTAGTATTATTTGCTAATAGAGACAGCTGTGGCTAGCTGCCTGTCGTCACTTTTCTTGTTGGTAGTCTTTGCTGGGGCTGCTGCTGCCGCTAAGTCGCTTCAGTCGTGCTTGACTCTGCGACCATTTGGGCTGTAGCCCATCTGACTCCTCTGACCGTGGGATTCTCCAGGCGAGAATACTAGAGTGGGCTGCTGTGGCCTCCTCAAAGGGATCTTCCTGACCCAGGGATGGATCCTGTGTCTCTTACAGCTAACCGGCTGGCAGGCGAGATCTTTACCAGTAGTGCCACCTGGGAAGCCCATGGTCAGCCTTGAAGCCCTCTCTAACCCAGCTGAAACCAACCTGAGGAGACCCTGCTAGCAGAGCGTCCCATGTCCTTTCTGTCGAGTACCGTTCCAGGCCTCTCACTGTCTGCACTTGTCTGCTCAGCTGAACAGAGCACGCAATGTAGACCGCACTGTCTGAAGAACTGTTCCCTCCTCCAGGAGAATTCTTCTTCAGGCCTCATCCAAACAGCTGGCGCCTTCAAAACCCACTGTCTTTCTTACTTGCCTTATTTAATATATTTCTCCCTATTCTATTTTCTCCCAGCATAGCCTAGGGCATTTGGTTTTTTTAAAAAAATTTTAATGCAATGCCTTATCTCTCACTAAAGTTCGGCATCTTTTAAAAAAGGCATATAATCAAGTCCAATCCAGCCCATAGGAGCTATTTTTTAGTCTACTGAAGTCATGAATTACTGAAATCCTCAAGTATTAATTAGCTAGATGGCCTGAAGAAGAATTAACACAGCTTCCAAAAGTGCTAGACTACTTCCAGGGAGTAGTTGCTGTGCTGAGGGATGTGGCTCATTAAGTGATTCTGAAAGATTCAGGGACGCGCCTTGAGCATTGTCCCTGAAGTCTCCTGTTAGAGGAACTGGTCCACTTCCTGGGTATACAGACAGAGGTACTCTCCTGCAAAATAATTATATGTCAGCGGAACTAATGCCTGCAATGTTTTAAGCGTTGTGAGAGATCTGTTCACTTCCACCAAGGTAATTCTCTACCTGAGAATGAAATATCAACATCAGAAAAGTGAAAACCATATTGTTTTTAATTTAGAAGATTCCTGTCTTTTGATGGCATTTATGGCTTTTAAGGACACAACGAGATATTTAGGCATTTGGGATTTTTTAACCTAAATAGCCTCATTTTCATCAAGCTGAGAAACTGTCACTGGAGAAGAAGCAGGGGAATTTTTTCCAACTAATGAACTTTTGAGGGGAGGGAACATCAATAATTGAAGCATCCCCATGCACTTCAACAGACGTGCTTCTCTGTAGCAAGTTGTTCTCAGTATGTGCTTTCAGGTAATCTGTTTTCTCTTGATGCTGGTTTGCAAGTGAACTAATCTTTGAATTTAATGGGTTAAGTCACCAAACCTCCCCTCTGGCATTCTGTCACTTCTGGGTGGGTGAGTGGTGGTCTGTGTAGGTATGTATTGTCACAAAGAAAAATCATGCTTTTCTTCCTGGAGTCAATCAGTAAATCATATACAGAAACTGCATAAAGCACATCAGTAGGGCAAGGGCCATGTTCATAAAGCCTATCTTATAAAGACAGTTTGTATGGGCCATGTAGAATTTCTTTATGAATGTATGTATCCATTTATTTAAAATTAAAAAAAATTATTTTGTATTGAAGTATAGTTGATATACAATTTTGTGTTAGTTTCGGGTGTAAAGCAAAATAATTCAAGTATACACATATATTTTTTTCAGATTTTTTTTCTATATAGGTTATTGTAAGATATTGAATGTAGTTCCCTGTGCTATACATTTAATCCTTGCTGTTTATCTATTTTATGTATAATAGTGTGTATCTGTTAAACCCATACTCCTAATTTATCCCTTCCCCTTTTCCCCTTTGGTAACTAAGTTTATTTTCTATATTTGTGAGTCTGTTTCTGTTTTGTGTATAGATTCGTTAGTATTAATTTTTAGATTCCACATATAAGTGTTATCGTATGGTATATGTCTTTCTCTGTCTGACTTACTTCCCTTAGTGTGATAATCTCTGGGTCCATCCATGTTGCTGCAAATGACATTTCATTCTTTCTTATGGCTGAGTAATATTCCATTATATGTCTACCACATTTTAAGCCAGTCATCTGCTGATGGGCGCTTGAATTGCTTCCATGTCTTGGCTATTGTAAACAGTACTGCAGTGGATATTAGGGTCCATGTATATTTTGAATTAAGAGTCTTCATCTTTTATGGATATATGGCCAGGAGTGGGGTTGCTAAATCATATCTGTTTTTGGTTTTTTAAGGAAATTCAGTGCTCTTTTCCATACTGCTTGTACCACTTCACATTCTTGCCAACAGTGTAGGAGGTTTCCCTTTTCTCCACACCCTCTCCAGGATTTGTGTGTAGACTTTTTGATTATGGCCATTCTGAGTGGTGTGAGGTGGTATTTCACTGTAGTTTTGATTTGCATTTCTCTAGTTATCAGCAATGTGAGTATCTTTTTATTGCTTGTTGGCCCTGTATATGTCTTCTTTAGACAAACGTCTGTTTGGATCTTCTGTACATTTTTTGACTGGGTTGTTTGTTTTTCATTTTGATATTGAGTTGTAGGAACTCTCTGTATATTATGGATATTAACCCTTTGTTGATCACATCATTTGCAAATATTTTCTCCCATTCTGTAGGCTGTTTTTTTTTTTTTTGCTGATGAATTTCCTTTGCAAAAGCTTAGAAGTTTGATTAGGTCTCATTTGTTTAGTTTTGCTTTTGTTTGTTTTACCTTGGGAGACTGACCTAAGAAAATGTTGCTCTAATTTATGTCTGAGAATGTTTTGTTTGGCTTATGTTTTCTTCTAGGAGTTTTACGGTTTCATGTCTTATATCTAGGTCATTTAATTTAGATGATACTTAATATATTAATTATCCTTTTTTGTGTATGTCCTGTCATGGATGGTCATCTTTCAGTATTGTAAAATCCAAAAAAGTCTTTTAAAAAATCTACTAAAGTTTCTTGATAATAAATGTTGTCATTTATGTGTATTGAAAACCATTCTTTAATTCTGTGAATTCTTAACACTGTGAAAGCAAACATCATGCTAAACTTTTACTTCTCTAGAGAGCTTGCTAAGGCATCTCCAGATTATTGATGTTCTCAATCTGTCCTGCAGAGGAGCCTCTACACCTGTCATTAGGGATTCCTAGCAGGCAGTAAGATTCTTGAACCCAGGAAAGGGCACCAAGTTCCCTTGAGGGGCAATGCTGGGCTTCTGTGTGGAGACTGAGGGTCTGGTGATGGGGGTGGAGGGGTCGACAGTTGTGCAGGTAATGGATGAGCCCGTGAGTGCAGGGGACCCCTCTGAGGGTCCCCTTGGGGGAGCTCCTTGAGCAGAAGGCTGAGGATACCTCCCCGACCACACCTCCCCCACCAAGGGGAGAGGAGGAGCAGCGAGCAAAAGTCCCAGATGGAGCCCCCCGAACCCATGTGGGGGCCAGGACCCCACACAGTGCTCTGGATGCAGGATTTCCACCTAGAATGATAGAGATATTGACGTAGAAATTCTTTTTCTCCCTAATTAAACTTAAAGCTATAGAAAGCCAGGTTTTAGAAGTTTCAGACGCTACTGATTTAATTTTGCATGTGTGTTGGAAAGTATTCTACTGAGATAAGCCTCTGGTCTGCCATTTTCTTTATACTTTTAGTTATCTGTAGTTGTCCTCACAGGGCTTCGGATGTTAGGAGAAATTATTTTTCTCTGATAGTTGTTGTCATGATTAATGTTTTATAATAGCAAATCTGAATTCAGTAATTCAGGAGGTAATCTGACAAGGAAGCTATATTTTATTGATGATTTTTAAAGCATAGAAAGGATTCTTGGGAATTAAAACCAGCTATTTAAATTAGCACACATTTATGGCTTATCAGAGTGATGGAGCCACAGAGTGAGACATTTATGCTGAAACTAAACCTCAGGGAAATCAGTTCTTTCATATTTAAAATGATTAGCTGATTTATTAGATAGTTCCCAGTCTGAAGCTTTATGACTATATTCAAAACTATTTTGGAGAGTTAACATCAGAAGCTTTCTGTACAAAAAAATGCTAGGATAGTGGAAGGCTTTTGTAGATAACGCATGCTCTTTTTTATAGATCAGCTCCCAGAACATCATCTTAAACAGACAGGAAAATATTAGCTATGGATGCATTTTAAAAGTTCTTTTATAATTTCTGTACTTTATATATTTCTGTATTTTAAACCTCAGTTCAAATCAGAGAATACCATACCTACTGTGTGACACCTATTGTCCTAAACTAACTTATTATTTGTGGATTCCTTCCTATTTTTCAGGCTAATGAAGTATGATTATTTGTTGAGCATTTAGAAACTTTTGGTAGTGAGTTTAAACAGTTGTGTGTGTGTGTGCACGCTCAGTTCCTCAGTCGTGTCTGACTCTGCAACCCCATGGACTGTAGCCCTTCAGGCTCCTCTGTCCGTGGGACTTCCCAGACAAGAACACTGAAGTAGATTGCCATTTCCTCTTCCAGAGGATCTTCCTGACCCAGGGATGAAAACTGTGTCTCTTGTGTCTCCTGTATTAGCAGGCAGACTCTTTACCACTGCACCACCTGGGAAGCCCTGAACAGTTTACTAAATACCAGTTATTCCTGATTACACTTCAGTGTTAATGTCCCATAACCATGGCTTAACAGTTTGAATAGCAGATGTTGGTTATCTTCCAGTTCCTCAGTTAGAAGCTTGACTTGGATCCCACTGGGCTAAATTCAATGGGCAAGGCTGTGTCCCTTCCAGAGTCTCAAGGGTGGAGGGTGGGCAATCTGTTTCTTGCCTTTTCTAGCTTCTTGAGATTTCCTGCATTCTTTGTCTCATGGCCCCTTCCTCTATCGTCAAAACTATCAGAGGACCATCTCTTGGGTTTTTGTTGTTACAGTCACATCTTCCTCTGACCACAACTGGGAAAGCTTGTCCACTTTCAGAGACCTCTGTGATCCTATTGAATCCACATGGATAAGCCAAGGATATCTCCCCATCTCAAGAACCTTAACCTAATCACACCAGTAGAATGACTTTTGCCATATGACATAGTGTAGTCATGGTTTCTGAAGATGAGGGTATGAACGTCTTTGGGGGCTGTCCTGCCTTCATTAGCTCTGGTTGCAGAACCACTTTGGGCTTCTTTGCAGGAGGTGGGATGACTATGCACCTGTTGCTAAGGGAACAGCACCATTCAGTTCAGTTCAGTCGCTCAGTTGTGTCCAACTCTTTGTGACCCCATGAATTGCAGCACGCCAGGCCTCCCTGT